>JAGFNQ010002229.1:212583-367890 GCA_024364735.1 Boesenbergia rotunda
AAGTCACTTTAAATGAGATATCCATTTAATTTTAATTAGAAATGAATCACTTATCCTAACGAAAATATTAGACTGTTAGGACTAAAAGAATTCACTTCATATTATTCATTTTTGTCTTAAGCATTCATAGATTTGTTTTTGGTTATATCCAAAAAGATCTCATACAATAGAGAATTGATTTTGAGCTCTATCCAAGAAACTTCATACCTAATGGAGATATCTTTAATCTTTTAAACTCATGATTTGAGTCGCTCATCTGATGAAAATAATAGACTATTAGAACCAAAGAATTCACATATCTCGACAATATATAATATTTTCACTTTGGTCTATGCTCTCATGTATTTATTCTAGGCTTTACATAAAATGTTTCATACAAATAGAAATATCTTTTATCTTTTAAACACATGATCTTTTCTATGTATTTTTAATACGGAACTTTGATTACATTTCAATAATCCTCCCTTCATATGAAGAACCTTATTACTCTCATAGGCTAGACATTCCCTCGAATATTTGGTCATTCTTGATCTGCTCTAGGTCTCTCCTGAATCATTTGATTACTTTTAACTACTCCAAGTATTCTCGTAACATTCAGTACTCTTAACTGTTTCGGACTATCCGCAAATATCCGATCATTCTTAATCTACTTCGAGTCTCCTCACAAGCACCCGATCACTCTTGACCTGCTCTGGCCTCCCCTTAAGTTCGTTCAAGCCACCTCATACACTTATTATATTTAAAAAAATTCACATTATATCTTCACAATGATATAATATTGCCACTTTAGACTAAATTTTCATGAATTTATTTGTTGGCTCCATCAAAATGATTTCATATTAATGAAAATATCTTTTCTTTTAATCAATCACTTTTTCACATATTTTGAATATGAAACTTTTGTTGTATTCCCAACATAGCCATCAATTTGATTTTTACCCGGAGACTTTTTAGAGGAGTGAGAATTAAAGAGGACATGGAATCATAATGATGGCATTTTTAGGTGGATTAAAATCCAAAAAAGTTTCAATTTACCTGAATGAAATGAGAGAAAAGACCTAGACAAAGATTACTGTCGCGCATCTTTAGGACTCCTTTTCAAAATCAGATCCACAATCACACATGAATCTATTATGAGGAATTTGAGTAGTTGCCCCACCAACGTTATGTTTTCAAGGGGAAGGCAAACAATGGAAAAGAATGGAAGCCATGTATCTGCCAAAAGGATCAAGAATGGCATGCAAATATGACCTGTCTTGACATGGCATGTATATTCTGAGCTTGAATAGGAAACAAACTAGAAGACTCAACATCTGAAATGGCAAACATACCTCTTAAGCCCCAGAAGAAGATATTGCTCAGTGTTTGCAGAAAAAATCAATCAGTCAACCATATTGTAATGATAACTACAAGATTGAAGAAATACAAACAGGATTGAAGCAATACAACCATATTTGTAAAGTACATACAAACAGATTGAAGACATATGTCGAAAATGAAGAAAATGAAAAAGAATTATAAGAAAAAAGAGATAATTAGTGAAAGATTATACGAGCATAACAAACGTATTAGAACTTAGGTAGGTTGAACAATGGAAGAAAGGGTGGAACTGCTGAAACAGAAGACAACTTTGTTCCAAGCACAATAACAAGAATAGAAAATTGACTCTTCATTCTGAATCTCAGTGAGGTATTTGATTCCTCTTTTCTAGCAATTAGGGGTGGAAGTTTTATGAATGCAGTAGGATATGCAAGTATTTGACAATGAAAGAAGCTGTCAAATACGAGTTAGGAGACTAGAAATGTAGGGTAGTACTCATCATTAACTAGAACTGTATCAAGAAAAAACATGAAATTGAAAAGGAGAGCATCCAAACGCTTTCCTAATTTGTGGATGAGTTGGCTTAGGTTGAGGAGTTTGATCCTTAATACCCTTTCAGTTTTCTGCCTAAATAAACATTATGCAAGTATTGTTTGTAATATAGCTTACGGAATTATTATAGCCATTGCTAACATGGTTCCACACAATTCATAATCTTAAAGCTGCCAAAGCAATGACACATGTTTCTTGCCAAAATGTGTCAACCAATCGCACAGCATTCTAATAAACTTCTACTCCCACAGTAATTTCTTAAGAAGCCTCATACTAATCCCAAATTCTTCCCAAATTTATCTCTTCGATTAAATCAAATCAAATCGAACCTTACCCTTTAACAAAATATGTTTAGACAGACTGCCTTATGTTTTAGGGAAAGTGAAGAATTTGGTGCATTGATGAGAAAGCAAATACCTCCCCTCAACTTACAAATCCTCATTAACTTGCCTTTTTCCTCCATCTTTCCAAATAGATATGACTCGAGTTTTCGAGGCCATTTCTCCAACTGTTAGGACCAAAAGGAATTTAGATATTTCCATAATGGCATGATATTATCCACTTTAAGCCTAAGCCCTCATGGTTTTGCTCTTGGGCTCTCCAAAAGGCCTCATGCCAATGGAGATACCATATTCCTTATAAGCCTATGGTCTTTCCATGTGTTTTTCGTGTGGGACTAAGTTTGCAACCTTGCAACCCCTAACAATCCCCCCTCAAACAAAGGATCACATGCCCCTACCACAAACGGAAACCCTTTCCGTTTTTGATGTCTGATCTACCAGGACTTTCTGCCCCTCGGTCCACCTGACCTACTAGGACTTCACTATCTAACCGCAACTAGAACTGATCCTCTTGATCAGGATACGGGAGCTCACACCCTTTATTTAAGGCTTAACGCACATGGTTAGATCTGGATCATGAAAAGCAACCTGGCTCTGATACTATTTGTTAGAACTAAAAGGAATTTAGATATCTCCACAATGGCATGATATTGTCCACTTTGGGCCTAAGCCCTCATGGTTTTGCTCTTGGGCTCTCCGCAAAAGGCCTCATGCCAATGGAGATACCATATTCCTTATAAGCCTATGGTCTTTCCATGTGTTTTTCGTGTGGGACTAAGTTTGCAACCTTGCAACCCCTAACAATCCCCCCCTCAAACAAAGGACCACATGCCCCCACCACAAACGGGAACCCTTTCCGTTTTTGATGTCTGATCCACCAGGACTTTCTGCCCCTCGGTCCACCTGACCTACTAGGACTTCACTATCTAGCCGCAACTAGAACTGGTCCTCTTGATCAGGATACGGGAGCCCACACATCCTTTATTTAAGGCTTAACGCACATGGTTAGATCTGGATCATGAAAAGCAACTGGCTCTGATACCATTTGTTAGGACCAAAAGGAATTTAGATATCTCCACAATGGCATGATATTGTCCACTTTGGGCCTAAGCCCTCATGGTTTTGCTCTTGGGCTCTCCCCAAAAGGCCTCATGCCAATGGAGATACCATATTCCTTATAAGCCTATGATCTTTCCATGTGTTTTTCGATGTGAGACTAAGTTTGCAACCTTGCAATCCCTAACACCAACAAATACTTGGTTAACAATTGCGCAAGTAATGTAATAAAAAGATATCTCATACTCCTCACGTTATCCCAATTCATCTCATATAGATAATGGAAACCCAAATTCATGTACCCTTTTGAATTGTCACAATCCCAATTCCTACAACCATACTAAAGCAAAGAAGCATATCTTGCTATCCCAATTTGGCATTTAAATTTTCTTTGCATCTCCCTATCCTCCCTCAGATTTCTCTCTTGAAGAAGATCACCAGTCCTCATTTCTAACCTTCATGGGAGTGTGAAACTAGGAAAATTAACCATGATCCAATACCCCAATGCCTTCTATGATCCTCCTCTCAAAGCAAGGTATGCAGCATTTCTCTCCAGCACCTCCAACCTGCAATGCTCGCAAGTCATGGAAGAGTGTGAGCTGCCGTTGATTGACATAAGCATGCTGAGGATGACGACCAATGGAAAATTTTCACGTGCCTCTCAACGTGATTATTAAAGAGCAAGAATGGTGCAGCTTGCAGTTCAGGTCAGTTAGGCATTCTTTCCCTATCAATTTGAATCCACATAACTGTCTAAACTGCACATCATCAGCCTATGCAACCAGAAACATTATTCATCTTTTCGTTGCTTGATCCATGCTCTGTTAGACATTTTCATGGTTTCTTTAAGATATGAGACAACATAATCTGAGTCATGGCAACAATCACTTGCAACTTTCTTTGAAAGTTAGAGTAATTGCCAATAAAATCAATGGCAAAAAAAACTGTTTATGATCAAACTATGACAAATCATAATTCTTAAATACAGTTAACAGCATAACTTATTTCAGGGTGACAATGGAAAAGTTAGGAAGTGCAATGACAGAGCTTGCTCACCTGCTTGCAAGAGTTCTAGCTGAGCACTTGGGGGTTTCACGGGATTTTATCACCGAGAAGTGCACTATGAGCACAAGCTATTTTCGCCTAAACCATTATCTGTCGTGCCCCGATTCACAAGGTACCTTGGGTCTAATGCCACATACAGACAGTGCCTTTCTCACCATCCTCAGTCAAGATCAGGTTGAAGGCCTCCAATTGAGGAAGGATTCCAGTCGGTATGTTGTCAAACCTAACCAAGATGCTCTTATAGTCAACATCGGCGATCTCTTTCAGGTAGCACATACAAATCACTTCACTGATCGTGGACAACCTTTGAGATGGCTTTTCTGAGGTGGTGGGGAATTGCACAGTCCATAATTGTGGCAGGACTCTGCAAGCCATGGCCATGGCCATGGCCATGACATCAGTTCAGTAGTAGTTTCATCCACGCATGCATAGAATTTAACAACAGAACAAAAGCCTTTCTTTTCCCTAACTTATGTTGATGAGAATCTACCCTTTAGCTTTATGTAGATTATTAATCTGTTTTGTTCCAGGCATGGAGCAATGACTTCTACAAGAGTGTAGAGCACAAGGTAATGAGCAATGCAGAGGTGGATAGATACTCACTTGCCTATTTCCTTTGCCCGTCAATGGATTCCATCATAGAGAGCTGCAGTGAGCCTTCCTTCTACAAGCAGTTCACTTTCGGAGACTTCATGAAACAGGTAAAGGAGGACATAAACAGAACTGGAAATAAAGAGGGTCTTCCAGTGTTCCGCTTATAGTTTGTATCTCAAGTAGCCTTTAGATGTTGGAAGAAATCTGAGATGCTGCCAAATACTGACAAGAATAAAAGTGTTTCATAAAATGTTCAGGTTTCATTGCAGGCATCTGAGAAGTGCTTGTCCATTTAGCAAACATGTAATAGTGCATTGATGCATAGCTTTGTATGAAGTTGAAGTGAAATGGAAGCAAACAATGTTGACTCTTTCTACAGTACTCACTAAGCAAAACAAACTGCAGAGACAGACTCATCCTATTATTTTTTGTTAAATATTAGTGGAATGCAGAGACAACTGTAGATTTTAACCTCACTAATAGCTTCTTTGCAATCTTTAAAATTTTGAAAATTTTACAAACATTAATTATTTTTAATAATTATATAAGTAAATTATGCATACATATTTCTCACACAACACATGAATTATGCAACTTGTTAACAGTATTGAAGTACTGAAAGAGTATCATTAAAAAGTTAAAAACCATATGGTTTGAATTTTGCAGTCTGTACTGAATTATATTTTATATCTTTGGGTTTAAAATTAAATTGTATTGAGTAGGTATTGTAATGTTTTAATTATGAATTTCTGATTTATTATATACTAACTTTAACTTTTATTACATTAAGCAGTTTCTTTTTATTAACGTTAATATTTTGATGGTGATCTAAAACTCCAGAATCAACCTACGATAATATTTTAATAATTGATATCAATAAGTGTGCCTCCATAAGAAGCATAAAACAGCTTCACTTTCCTACGTTTCCATGGATAGATAAAAGCTTCTCCCTTTCAACCTAACCTGTTGTTTGTTGCACTAAAGCAACAACTTGGCAAATAAACATCCCTTGGAAGGCAATCAGCAGAGCCAGAGATTTCCAATCTGGACAGGGGGATTGGACCATTTGGGATGGCTTTGTCATTTCTACGATCAACTTGATCATCGGTCCCAATTCAACTGGCCAATGCAGTTCTTGGGTAGACTTCAGCAAACTTTTCTTCCACTGCGCAAGTAAAGCTGAGAAAGTTGCGGGAGTTTCCTTAAGAATCATTGAAGATACAGTTTGCAATGCATGCCCACTCCTATAAAGAGAATAGATCAAGGAAGCCACTTGCCACACTTGTGTCATGGACACGACCATTGAAGCAATGAGCAGGGAGTACGAGGAGCTTGTAGCAGCAGCTATGGAGGTGATTGAGCAGTCTGGCGGTCAGCCAGGCACAGCACTTGAGAAATTCAAGCAGAGATGGCAGCTGTTCATGGCCTCATGTGACAAGGCAGAGGACATGGTGGAGTTGGCAAGGAGGAGAATCACAGCCGATCATGTGATGGACATGGCCTCTGGGATGGCAACAGGGGGACCGGCGCCGTTACCACCCATTAGCATGCCCCGCTTGGAACAGGTGATCCACACTCTTAACTCTCTCACTGGGAATCTCCGACAGGGATCATTGTCGGTTCACAAGGTGGATTGAGCTACACCTGCGTCAACTGATCAATTGGGCAATTACAGGAGAAGCTAAGCTAAGCATCAAATAAAGTATGTATGTGGAATTTGCTATGAACTGCTGCTTGATCGTTAAGAAGTCTTAAATACTGAAACTATGCTCTTGGTTTACCTAAACAAAACTTTAAGAAGTATAAATTAATACCTTTCCAAAACATAAAATATGGTACCGAATAAGATGGCATTTGATCCGGTCGGGTAGTTTCTCTAAGTTGGTCGGGAGCCCGGTCGGATCACGTTCCGGTCAGGCAAAGCTGGTTGAGTCAAGCCTTGGCCAGGCCAGATAGGCGGGTGCACCAAGTGCCGATCCAGCTTGAGTGATCAAGATTCGAGGTTGGTGGGGGGGGGGGGTCGGTCAGCGATATCCGGTTGGATGTTCCCGGTCGGGAATCACCGGTCGGGGATGTTTGGTTGGGCAAAGTTAGGGGCACTCGTCAGACCCCCTGGAAAAGGAAGCACTCGGTACAGAGTGGTCCTCCCGATCGGGGATTCCCGGTCGGGAGCTCCCGGTCGGGCGTGCTTGGTCGGGCACCCTGGGTCAGGCACCAGGGAACCGTTCCCAAAACATGAGCAATAGAGGAGCCTGACCCATTCGACCGACCATCTTCATTCGCTCGGTCAAGGTCTGATAAGCCCGTAGTTGCCAGATTGGACGTGTCCGAGTAATCAAAGGGCCACATCAGCAAGGGGATCTCCCAAATCTCCCCATTATGAGGAAAAGACAGCTACCCTAATCATGACCTGACAAAGTAGCAGACATTAATTAGGAACAGAAGAGACAGTTTGGACAGGTTGTCAAGCGGCTATGACAGTCTCACAGAGTGACCAAGACTGCCAAGTGGTCAGCTTGTCAGTGTATCAGGTTTTAATGAGATAGGACAGCTCTGACAAGACAAAGGGCTTCCCCTCCCCTATATAAACCCCCTTTGAGCTCCAGGGGGGGGGGGGTTCCAGCATTTGAAACTTTTCCTCCCTTGTGTGCTCTCATTTTGGTCCGACCCGAGCCACCCTTGCCCTACTGAGCTCTCAAACCCGACCCCGACTCACCCACTATCGCAACCGAGGTCATCTTGATCAGACCGAATCATCCGAGTGAGAACTACCTTCACTTGTCGATAGGATCAGCATTGATTCCCTAGTACTATTTCAACCAACACAACATCATTGCCATAACTCGAGCCTGATGTAAATAAATTTCTAGTTTTGATAAATGTTGGATGTTTCTCAAAATTATGTGACAAGAGGTTGCAGAATCCTAACTGGAAGAGACAGTCATGCTACACAAAATGTAAATGCTTAGCATTTGTAGATTTACATTGAAACAATAATGTGTTACTGTGTTGGCAATATATTAGATGTCTATTTCACAGCATTTGACAACAGGTTGCACAATCTAATCTAGAAGAAAGTAGTCATAAGCCAAAAGAAAATCCTGGATACAAATGGTTCTGTTCAGTGTAATCAGTATTAACAACATATCAAACACGCTAGATCACACAAAAGCTTATGATATGTAAAATAAAAACAAACTAAAACAGCAACAAAACTGGAGTGTACTACCAAAATGATAAGCTTGCAGCGCTTTGCGTTCAGGAAGCGATCTTGTTCCATGAAATCATCCTCAAATCAGGAACCACATTGAATCTACAGGTAACCTGTAAACACATAAACTACAAGCAGTTGCACCTGAAGATTTGTAGCTATTTCATGCATCCAGAGTGTAAAACACACTCTGCAACATGAGTTATAAACATGTAACAATATTCTTGATATCATTTCAGGCACCACAAACAAGTGCAGCAACCAAATGAGGGAACTTTGAAACAACCATATTATCTGGATGCTCCACTATCCACTATCACCAACTTCATGAATATTATATTACTTGCTAACATCAATAAACTCAACACACATCATGAGGCAAATCCTTCTTCAAATTTCTTCCAAGCATCTTTAGCATCACCTTTATGGCTTTGATTATCCCCTTTCTCACACTTGCAATAATTTCCTTTGCCTCATCTAACTGTGAACCCTTCACTAATCCATCAATCAATCCTTTTACAGTATCAAATGAAGGCGCCCATTTCTTGTTCAAGCACTGGTTGCAAATCCCCACAGCCTTCTGAAACTCTTCTTTCTCGACCAAACACTTCAGTAATCAGTAGAGTGACGTATGTGTTTTAATCAGGTGGCTTGCCACTACCAACAGGCTTTTGGATATCCTTCATGTTCTTATCTACCTCCATAGTAGAATCTACTTTCCGTTCTTTCCAAAACCCATCAATCAAGGTATTGAAGCTGAATCTGTTTGGATGGACTCCATTCGGTTGCATAATGATCCAGTCGGAAGATAAGACCTCTGTTAGTTGATCAGAAGATACCCACCCAGGGTAGATCATTGACGAGGAAGTCAAAGGCCCTTTAAGGGGTTCGGTTGCCATAGCAGGTCATCTGGCCCGATCAGCTGATTGACCCCAAGAAGACTAGGTTAAGCTGGACGGTTGGCAGATTCTTGGCGGGACATGCAAAGGATGGGGGCTAGGTCGGTAGGAAAGTGCCAGTTAAATCGGCTTCCCGACCGGTTTGATCGGCCAATCCGACCGGGTCAATAGATCAAACCGACCGGGCTGATCGGTCAGGCTGCCAGTCCATAACCAACAATCCCCATGAAGAGCACACATAATGGGGCTTGCCATCTGTCCAGGCCTTATCCAAACTTTTAGGTCCATAATCTAGAAGGAACACCTAAGTTCATCACCCGCAGGACTCCCTGTACATGTGGCAAGGACATGCTGGAAGCATCTTATGAGAGATACTCAATAAATGCCCCACAATAATTAGAGAGGATGTGATGCAACCCATGCAATTTATAAAATCACGGTGATATGACTACTGTTACAGTGATGGCGTGACTTGTATCTGACACGAATTATACGATAAGACATGGGTTTATGACACGCCCTGAGTAACTGCCCGTCTGATACCGATCTGATCGCTACTCCCTCGACCGGCGGACAATTCGAAACCCTATCTTGTACGACTACCCCCAGCTGATTGTATCGCAGCCTATAGGGTTGGAACAACCGTTTGTAGTAAACGAAAATGAAAACAATGGTAAAGCTGCGTACCGGTACGACTAACGTCAAAACCAAACAAACCAAAATAAAGGCCTCCATGACACTCAAAAGTACAACTATACTGCCGTATAAAATGCCACAACCGAACACAAAGATAGCAGCGGACATTTAAGGTATAAAAATACAGAAAACGGGTACCAACATGTACCACCGTCAAATAGAAGAAAAATCCCGAAATCATCTCGATGAATATGCGAACTGGGACAGGCTGCCGGGCACTCCAGACACTCATCCTGAAATAAAAATAAGGAGCTAACGGTGTGAGTCATAATACTCAGCGGATATCTCATCAGATATGCAAGATAGTCTAAGTTAGCAATAGTGTAACAGACTATCGAAATAACACATGTACAGGCAGTAGTAAGTACAACTGTAAAAGGGAATAAGAAATACTCCTGTATGTGCATGTCAATCATATGCAGCATCCAAGTATAGTAAACACATGCAAGTGCAAAATATGCGTATGCACATGGTGCAATGATATGGTCACCCCTGCCGTCGGTCAGACATCGTCACCTATGTACGGGAGGAAGCTGAGCCGAGACCATCCTCCGACGTAGGCTGTGACAACCGTCCGTACTCTGCCATCACTGCTCCTGAGCGATAGAGTAGACGGAATGCTGCCGGTGTAACACCCCTACTCCATGACCTATCCGGGCGATATCTCTATCAGCCCCAGGGCATGACCTATCCGGGTGATATCTTTATCAACCCCAGGCCATCTCTGGAGGATATCTCTATCTGAGTGTTACCTTTACCCCATGTATATAAATAGGGGAGAGACCTCTCCCTCTCATCTCCTGGTATATGGACTACTTAAGGAGGGACTTCTGCCTGCTACCACGCTCCGATTTACTAACCCATGAGTGCATGAGCGGAGCAGCACAGAGCACCCTATCCATACTCCGTCAACCACTAACCCATGAGTGGCCGTATGAGTAGGTCAGTATGACTGTCGACCTGACTCACCCACAAAGGGGGCCCCTGATCGACAATGATGCACAGTGCACGATGATGCATGACACTGGTCAAACAACATCCACTATCTAGTCCACCTATATCAACATGATATGCAAGGATCGTAGATAATGCACCATAGCCTAAGTCCTAAAGATATAGGTATCACATGTCAGGTCTAGCATAAACAATATCAGCAAGACAAATAGAAGAGATATATCACCATATATTACTCTATTGCTAAACAAAGCATATCAAGCATATATCTACGACTAATATAAAAGAAGAGTCAGAGGTACCCGCCTCCGATGGAAAAGTCTGAAAACGAAGAGACCCCACATCCAGGTAATATCCGTAATGTATGAACCAAGTCAATGCACTGCATCACATATAACAATCCTTAGCTATTAAAACAAACGTAAATAGCTAATCAGCTACCAACTCTTATTAGTAGCGATCCTAATTATCATAATCATATTATTAAACCTAATTAAAAGATTAACCCAAACTAGCAAGAATTGGGTTCAACATATGTTTAACCCAAGTCTAACCTAAGATCCAAATTACCAAATCCCAAGATCTCTAACTCAGAATTCCACCTCTAAGATCAATGATTCAAATCCAACTCAATGCAATTTCTTCCTTATTGCTCTATCACCAATCCACATCATAGAACAAATTCCAGATTAACCTATTACCCCACTATGAAAAAGGAAAACAATACACAGCAGACTCATTACCCTCGGCAGAAATTTCCAAACACCAAATCTCCCTCAAGAATCGTACCTTAGACCAAATTCCAATACTCAGTTCATCCCATAGCTAGATCGAAATCTAGTCAACAATCTCATAGCAGAAACTTCAGAAACAAGATTAGAAACCAGCCACAAATCCAAATTCTGAAACCTAATTAATCCAAGATCGATCCAATATCAACAACCATTCAAGCACTATCAACAATCTTTTATGATCTCAAGAACAAAAATGTCTGCAAACCTCCCCAAAACAATGATATAAATCGCCCCCAAGAACAGCTCATGATCAACCCACAACCAACCCAAATTCCAAATCAAATCTGAGCAGAACAAAACTTGCGATCAGAAGTAAATTCGAATTCCAACATATCTAAACAGCATCTAAACACGACATCAAATCTTACCAGAGATGCGCCGGTGCCGCCCTTACTAGATTCCATCACAACCGCGCTCGCAAGGAATAAGAACACCATCCAGCCCTAGATTTGTACCTTGGTGTTTAGCCCCAACCTCCTCGCTCAGGAACCGAGCTCAACTCCATTGGTGTCGACGCTCGCTCCGAAGACCATCAACCAAGAAAAAGGTGGAACCGCCACCTTAGCGGCCCCCTGGTCCCGACCCCATAGGTTTCCAGAGGGAGGCAAATCATGGTTATCACTGGTGTGGTGAGGTGCCTGGGGTCGAGGGAATTAATGCTAGCAGACCAGAGTTTTATTCCGTGCGCAACGGACGACCCTCGAACTTGTGACCCCGACGAAAACGATCAAGCGCCTTACCATCCGATCAAGCCGGTGGGGGTCAATTGGAATGGGTAAACTTTTTATAGTGACTAGCCCCACCGCTGAAACGGTCCCTTTATCAGAAACCCTCTTCCGGGATTTCTGAAGGCATAGTACCACTGATTGATAAGAGCATAATTATTGAAATAATATCAAGCATATTATTGTAAATAATATCCCACATATTGTTAGCAATAATATCTCAGTCAATAAATATTAGTCGCTAAGAGGACATGAACCCGGAACCTCAGGTAACATATGTCTCCATGCTTACCACTTGGGCTAAGACACTTTGACAAGACCATCAACCAAGAGGAAAAGGCGCGGGTGGAGAGGAAAAAGAGAGGGCCGATCGAGTGGCTTTGGCAATTAGTTCGGCAGCGTCGGCTTGCGCTCCTGGCGATCGGGTGAGGAGTTGATGCGAGGACGCGAGAGAGACTCGAGGAAGAGGGCGATCGAAGAGGGAGAAGGAGAGTAAAACCCTAATCGGTCGGAGAAGGCAGCGAGATTAATCTGATATAAGATGGTGTTTTTGCGATTACCCCCCCCCCCCCCCCAACTCTAACATTAATGAGAAAAGACGTCCTCATAGAGTGGAAGCTAAGAGAGGCGTCTATAAAAGGTCCCCCTTCCATGTGCAAGTAAGTTTTTCAACTCCCTCTTGCAAGCACATTGTATACAGCTTTCTCCATCGAATCCTTTTACCAGACTTGATCGTCGGAATACTTGCGCTGAGATCCCCTGGCCAGCCTCGCCTCTAATGGGGTTTCCTCATTTTCTTTGCGGTTCACCGGAGCTCCTAACCGACGACTGTTCTTCACCTTCAAGTCTTCCTGTGGTCAACAACTGTGCCTCGTCATCAAAGCGCTAATTTCCCCCCCTCCGACAATATCACATAACATTCAACAATTCTTCATCCTTGAAACTCTTACCTTTTGCTCCAAGAGCTGCAATCCTACAACTATAAGTGCCCGCATTCTGGCTAAATTTCTTCCTGCAATCTCCTTGACAAATTTATCCAATCCAGAATCCTCTCCCTTCTTAAAATAGCCATCCAAAACAGTGTAACATCAGATAATAGACGTGTTATAATAGAGTAAAAATTACTCTATTATACTGATTAACACTTGGTTAACACTGTCCCAATTTGAGAGGACTGTCCCAGAGCAATGGGATTGGTCAGAGGATAATAGACGTGTTATAATAGAGTGAGGATTAATTTTCAAATGATGGATATCTTTAGATTTTTTTTTTCACTTCCTAATCATCCTAATCTCATATTTTACCTTCATTCGAACATCTTTACTATAATTAATAAGTTGAAAAATCTAATTAGTTTTAACTAAATTATTATTAATTTTGATTAATATAAAAAATGATAAATCAAATAATATCGAATATGAACGACCAATTTAATTCAAAAATTTTTTTTATCGACCGTTAGAATAAATCGGGAAGTGCTTATAGCGGAGGATTTAAAAGTCTAACATTCTATTGTTACATATATCATTTAGATTTTTTTTATAAATATTATAACTAAATATCAAATTGTGAATATCTAAATAACAATTAGGCACCCTTTCCTTTTTATATATATATATATATATATATATATATATATTATATATATATATATTATATATATATATATATATATATAGTTTTGATTTAAACTGTTTATTAAATAAAGGATAATTTGGAGAATATATATATATATATATATATATATATATATATATATATATAAATTTTTTCTTTAAAATTTTGATGGTAGTAAAAACTAAGACTTCACGAAATTCAAAATTCCTTATATTCAAAGTTCTAGAGAATTATTTAATTATAAAGGTTCAATAACAGCCATTTCCAAATTAATATAATACATTTATGCAAATTAATTTTAAGGCTGTATATTATTTTCTTTCATTTATCAAGAATTATCTTTTATAAATGATTTAAATTCATTTTCTTATCTTTTATCCTAGTTGTTAGGACCGTGTCGTTTAGCTAGAGGGGGGGGGGGTGAATAGCTACTTCTCCGTTTTCTTCCCCTACATGTGTTAGCAAGCACAAGTGGAAAACTAAACAATAATCTAAACAATGCTAACACAAACCAATTTACGTGGTTCGGAGATGAAGCTCCTACTCCACGGCTGTCCGTAAGGTGGACGATCCCGATCGGTCGGTGGATGACTCCCCGGAAGACCTCCAGCTAGCTCGTGTAGCTCCTTGTGGGTGGAGAAACCTCGCCACAATCCGGACAACACTCCTGAACACAAAGACTACTAATTGGCCTTTGACCAAAGCTAATTTCGTCAAGAACTCTCAGCCAAAACCGAGCCGCTTTAAATAGTGCTCTAGGCTAAAATGACCATTACCAGTCGACTGATCCCACTCAGATTCGACCGTTATAACTTAACATTCAAATTTGAGCTACCATCAGTTGACTGATCCATGAGAGTCGACTGATCTTTCTGTGGACTTTATTAGTCGACTGCCCTGGCACCAGTCGACTGATCCACTTCTAAACCTAAGGTTTCCCCTTCCCGAGTACATTTCCCTCAGCACTCGAACCCTAGGATTTTCCAAGTACAATTCACTCAATACTCGAACCCTCACGACTCAGCTGACTCCTCAACCAGCAGTTTTGATCTGTTGCCTTCAATCCCTCTTCGACTTTGGCTCTTGTCCCTCAGATGCCCACACAAGCCCACGGCTTGCCTCCTTGCCATCCTTCGCGTATGCCTCGAAGTCCGCTTCCCTCGACTCATCGTTCCTACTCCAGCAGCCTTGACCTGTTGCCTTTTAAGCCCTCTTTGACTTTGGCTCTCGTCCCTCAGATGCGCACACAAGCCCTCGGCTTGCCTTCATGTCATCCTTCACGTATGCCCTGAAGTCCGCTTCCCTCGGCTCATCATCCCTGCTTTGCCCACGGTCCCTCGGATGCATGCAAACCCATGGCTTGTCTCCCATGACATCCTTCACCGGTCCGAAACCATCCAGCTAAGTCCATGTGTATCCTGCAAGACCTGCACACTCAAATACACATATCAAATATAAGGGTAAACCTAACTTAAACCCTTTGCCCAAACATCAAAACACATGGTCACTCCGGACCATAGATTGCCCCAACACTAGTTTAATTTTTTTAGAAGCTTATGAAAAATTTCAATTAAACTTCGTTTCTCAAATTTTATCAAACTAAATTTAGCTAAATATTCTTTAAAATTTTATCTAACTAATTTAGAGTGATATTATTTGGTACAAATAACCAATTTTAAGGTGATACTGTTCAGTAAAGGAAAAATGGGTGAAAACTCTCCAAAATGAAACTGAACTTTGCATGCAGTCTCTACCTTATAAAATCTTTGCATGCATTCCCTGATGAGATTAACAAGATGATTTTATGTATTTTTTATTAGTATAAAATAGTAAAAATTTAGTATACATTATAATGATTTAAATATAAATTATATAAGATTAAATACTAATTTAAAAAATTTGAGTATTATTTGAAAAAATTTGCGTATACATTATTTTAGTATATAGTAAAATTTTTAGTATACATTATAAAAATTTAAGTATGAATTGGTTTAGATTGAGTATTATATGAAGAAATCTAAGTATAAAATTTAGAATTTGAGTATGTGAGGTTGCACTAGTATGAAATCTAAGTATAAAATCTAAGTATGAATTGGTACTAAGATCACAATGGAGTGGTCACCGCATCAAGATCATGATGGAGGGGCTACCAAAACTTTATACTTAAATTTCTTAAATTAGTACTCAATCTCAAACAATTTATAATTAAATTTTTACAATATATACTGAATTTTTACTATTTTATACTAATAAAAAAATAATACACAAAACCATCTTGTCAATCTTATCAGGGAATGCATGCAAAGATTTTATGAGATGAGGACTGCATGTAAAATTTAGTTTCATTTTAGAGAATTTTTCACCAATTAACTCTTAGTATAAAGCAATTTTGCTTGACTTTTGTTTTTTCTCATGATTTGTCAACCATTAAATTTAAAACACAACTTATCCGCAACGAGAATGAGTATTAGACTCTATTCTTTACTATATTATAATTTATATTTAAATAAATTTTATCTTATTATATTATTACTAATTAATTTTTTTTCTCGTTTGATATGCGTATTTGTCATAATTTTACATCTACTATATGGAGTATTTATTGATCGTCTAATTACATGTCGGTACTATCTTAAACATATCTCTCGTAGTATTCCCTTAATAGACGTAATTCTGACTTTCTCTCAAATGCACTTGTTTCTTATTCTATCCCTCATCGTATGTCTACACATTCACCTTAACATTCTCATCTCTACAACTCTTATCTTTTGCTCATGTACTCGAGTCATAACCCAACATTCAATGTCATATAACATAACAGGTTTAACCACAGTTGTATAGAACTTCTCTTTAAATTTTAGAAATACTTTACAAACACATAAAACACTCAATGCCTAGACCTGACCACGGTTCGAAACCGCTAGTTTGATGATTTGGAACCACCAGTTCGACGGTTCCTAGGGGGTCGATTCTTAACCTTAACCGTCTAACATGGTTACCGTTCACGGTTTGAAACCGTCGGTTCATGGTTCGTGGACCGTTTACTACGGTTTGTACCATTTAAAATTATAATTTTTTTAAAAATAATTTTATAAATTTATTTATTGGATGTGATTGTTGTTGGACTTATTAAAAATAATTATATAGTAAAAATATTAATTAGTTATTAAATAATTAATTAATATAAAAAATTATTTAGAGATAAAAGATTATAAATTAATTAAAAAATAAATATCCATCTTTTTTCCCTAATAAACTAGTTATTAATAAATTAACTAATAAATGAAATAGGTAGTATTTGTGAATCTTAGTATCAACCCTTTACATTGCATTACAGGGTTTTGTATATGTTCAGTGGGTTCATTCATGATTAGTTGTAAAAAGATAAGGACTTAGAGTTAATCCTTGATGTAATCCTATCTTAATTGGAAATGCTTCAGTTAATCCTTCTGAAGTTTTCATTCTGATCGTTACATCCTTATACATATACTTAATTAGTTCAATATATGCTAGACTAATATCTATTTTTTCTAGAATTCTCCATATAATTTCTTTTGGAACTTTATCATAAGTTTTTTCTAAGTCAATGAATATCATGTGTAGATCTTGCTTTTGCTTCTGATACTTGATAATTAGTTGTCTGAGAAGATGTATAACTTTTATTGTCAGCCTACTAGGTATGAATCCAAATTGATACTTTTTTATCTTTTTTCTATTACTCTTTTTCAAAATTTCATAGTATAACTCATTAATTTAATATCCCTATTGTTTATATATTTTTATGCATCTCCCTTTATTATATAAGGGAATTGTTACATCTTTATATATATCTTTAAATAGTTCAATATATGCTAGGCTAACACATCTTTTATCTAAAATTTTCCATATAATTTCTCTTGGAATTCTATCATAAGTTTTTTTCTAAGTCAATGAATACCATGTGTAAATCTTACTTTTGCTCTTGATACTTTTCAATTAGTTGCCTGAAAAGATGTATAGTTTCTATTGTCGACCTTCTATGAATAAACCTAAATTGATTTTCAATTACCGTGGTCTTACTTCTTAATCTTTTCTCTGTTACTCTTTTCTAAAATTTCATAGTATTCTCGTTAATTTAATATCCCTATAGTTTATTGAATTTTATACATCTCTCTTGTTCTTATATAAAGGAACTAAAGTATTTACCCATTATTAATTAGACATTTTTTCATTTTCAATAACATATTAAAGAATATTGTAAGTCATTCAATATCTTATTTTCCGAGGCACTTCCATACCTCTATCGGAATATCATCTGTCCAATTACTTTTTCATTTTGCATCCCATTTAAAACTTGTTTTACTTTTGAAGTTTGAATTATATGAAAAAAATTTAAATTTCAATACTCATTTAACATATTTAAATTATCTAAGTTAACTTGGTTACCTAAACTTTCATTAAAAAATTGATGAAAATACCTCTTCTACTGCTCTTTTATTTTTTTCATCATTTACTAGTATCCTATTACATTCATATTTAATAAATCATATTTGTATAAGATCTCTTGTCTTCCCTTTTCTCACTTTAGTTATTTTATAAGTATCTCTTTTTCCTTTTATATCCAATTTTCAATATAATCGTTCAAAAGTTTCATTCTTTACTCCATTCATCGCTTTCTTAGTCTCTTTCTTGGACATTGTATATATTTTTAAAATTTTCTCATTCTTACGAATATATAATTCTGTATAAGTTGTTCATTTTTTCTTCTCTTTCTCTTGTACTTACTCATTCCAGTATCAAATTTTCTTACCTAATGGTGCATGCCCCTTTTACTCATTGAGTATACTCTTCACTACTATTTTTAACTTTGAACCATCTTATCCTATATTGTGTTAGGGTCACTATATATTTCACTTAATTCTTGTACTCTTATATTCTCCTTAAATATATTTTATTTTTAATATTTTAATTTCTACCACTTAATTTTAGGGGTCGTGTATGCTTTTCTTTTATTCATACTATGATTGAGTCGTTTATCCAATACTACTAATTTATGTTGAGTAGTTAAGTTTTCTCTAGGGATAACTTTATAATTTTTAAAATACCTCTTCCTAACTATCAAAAAAATCAATTTACGATTTATTAAATGTGATCAAGTGTTCTTCTCTTTTCTTAAAAAAATATATAAACAATTATAAGATTATATGCTATCATAAAATCCAATATAGTTTTCTCCTTTTTATTTCTTATTTCAAACTCATAACCCTCATGCATCCTCTCATATTCCTTATTTTTCACTCAATATGCTTATTGAGATCGTCTTTTATTAAAATTATTTCATTTAATAGAATATTTTGTAATACTTTATCTAGGTCATCCCAAATTTTAATTTGGTATTTTTATCTAATCCTACTTAAGGTACATATATGTTAATTATGTTTATAATTTCTTTTGTCACTACTATCTTGAAAGATATAATTCTATCTTTCTTTCTAACTACTCCTACAACTTCATCCTTTAATGAACTATATACAAAAATATCCATTCCATTTCTTATTTTACTCTTTTCTGTGTACTATAATTTAAAACCCGAGTTCTTTATCATCTTTGCCTTTCCGCCTACACATTTTGTCTCTTGTACACACAAAATATTAATTTTTTCCCCAAATTATCGCATCTACTACCTCTATTATTTTACCAGTGAGGGATTCTATGTTTCATGTTCTAAATTTTAGACTAATTTTTCTATAATATTTCTTATAAAACATAACTTATGAATATTTAAAAAAAAAATCTAAAGCACAATGTTTGCATACGTGGGTTGACGCACTTAGTATTTACACGAGTGTTTGCTCCAATAAATCAATTCCCACTTAGTGTAAAATATCTCGTTAGACGTTGGGTGCCTAACCTCCCTCGTACAAAGGCTCGCTACACTAGGAAAAATGTCTCCGATAATTTATGTATCTATATCTTACGATGGAACCGACAATACTGAACCACTTTTAAAATATTCATTATTTAAACTTTGATCTCTTATTTGTTTCCTAGATATTTTACGACTACACCACATCAGGGAGCTTCTAAGGTTCATCCTTAGTGTATATAAGATCAAAATGGCATAGAGAAACTGCATGTGAAGTGCTGCTATAACATTAACATCTCAGTTTTGCACTTGTGTTCTACAACAGATGAGAGAGGTTCCCCATACAAGTAACAAGAAGAATACAAGAGTTACAAGCTTGCCATACATCGACTTCATGGATCGATGCTTATGTTTCAATGCCGACGAGAAACAGCAACCGGTGATTAAGCACCTTCAAACTCTCCCGCGACAACTAGAAATTCAGAAAAGATGCCCTTGCAGTCTATCCACTTATTTTTGAAACAATCAATCGAGATGCATTGCAAGCAACCTGGCAAGCTACAACTACTACCTATTAGCCGATGTTGGAGACATTGAATTTGTCATTGGGGGCATGTTCACCGGGCCACCGGGCACTGCACTTCCCGAAACTGGGGCTCGCACGCCGTACGCAAAGTGAGGTGCTCTGGGAAGAGTAACTGGAGTGCCTACTGCTGGACCGAGAGGACTGGCCACTGGCTGCCCGATCGCTGCTCCAAACATATTCACACCTGACGGCTGAGAAGATTGTTTGACGGGCTTCGTTGTACTTGTAACCGACCCGCTAACCTGACCGGTGATTGGCCCTTGAGGAGCTGATACATCTCCATCGCCGCCGACACTTGTAATGTCATGAATGCTGGTCCTTCTACGCTCTTTGTTCATCGAGTTGAGCCGAATAAAGTATTTCTGTGCATGGCTTGCGACTTGTGTTGGCGTTCTTGATATCACAAAGTTGCGAGAAATGCTTCTCCAATCGCCTTTCCCATATTTATCAAGTCCGAGGAGAAATAATCTGTAATCGATTCAAAAGTTAGAACTCGAAAAGAATGGGCAATGAAACAGTGAAGCATCTAATGACGAGCACGAAAGTAAATAACCAACCGTATGTTACAAGAATATCGAAAAAAATATTCCTCAACAAGGAGTTAGTAGTTTGACATCTACAAAAAGCCTACGATTGGGATGGAGTTGAACAAATATGCATTGAAGGAAGTGACCAAAATTGTTCGTTTACATCCTGATAATCAATCCTGAAGATCGATAGATATTCATGAATAATTCGCATGAAATGGTTAAACAAAATACACTTCCACTCGTAATGGTCAGTCATAACTGCAGATTCATGATACAGAAGTTCATAGAATGTCGAAGATATAAACACAGAGTTAAATTACCAAGATGATATGCAACATTTGTCTGTTTCACAGAGTACTTGGCTAGCACTTCTAGCTAGATAAAGTCAATAAATGTACACAATATAGGATGTATCTAAGTTATCATCATCTTCGCAAAGTACTTGGCTAGCACTTTTAGTGACGTAAAGTTGATAATTATAACAAGTTATGTATTTAAGCAAGACAACCGAGGCGAGACAGGCAAGGTGAAGTAGAGCAGAAAAATTTTATTCTATACCCATCCTGCCGGTATGTTAGCTTATATTTTCTATCTCAACTGCAGTAGGATGCTAATAGCATATTAACCCCAAACACTAAGAAACGACCGACCAATGTGGGGTTTAAAAATGAGTTTCACATTACAATGATGAAACTCATAGCCGATACGATATTTGATAAAGTGAAAGATTGCTCAAAACCATATTATATACACACCAAATAATAGTAAACAAGGAAGTTTGCACCAGTACCAACTAAATAAGAGGCAATCATCTACTATCCCCCAACTATTTTCCTACTACTACTAGTTTCTAAGTAGGATTTTGAAATAGAAAAAGAATAGTTTAACTCGAAACTTTATCATGCCAAACAATAACTAAGAAGTGTTGTAGAACCGTCATACCGTAAATCTTAAGTGAACCAGACAGATCCAAGTGACACCGATAAGCCACAGTTGGTTATGATGCAGAAGCAATCAAAAATTCCATTGTAGCTCAAGAACACCAAATAATTAGAGATTTCAGGTAGCAAAATAACACAATTCAGATATCCTCATGGTATGTCACAAAGCTAAATTTGCAGAGAAGTCAGAGCTTAATAGTTGAGTGATATTTCATCGATTGAGAATCGAAAAAAAATTTAACTGGGCTAGTACAAAAATAGAATGAATCGAGTGAGTTAACCTGTGCTCATCTTCAGTCCATGCTATTCCCTTTCTGCGCTCTTGTTCTGCCCGAGATGCTTTCCCATCGCCGTTCCCACCCTTCTTGCCGCCGCCGCCAGTGTCAGTGGCATGGTCACCGCCGTCAGAAGAAGACGGGTAGGAAGGTAGAGGGACTCTGCCGGACTCGATGCTATTGACATCCTCTACTAGAAGGTCATAGTGGCCCTTTACATCTTCAACAGTTTTCCCAGGCACATCAGCGGCGATCTTCTCCCACCGATCGCTGCAATCCTCCGGGTGAGTTGCCAACGCATTCTCAAATGCCTTCTCCTGCTCTCTAGTCCAGGACGAGCCGCAACTTTCCACTTCCATCACCATGTAGCTAAATCGGGAAACCAAATGGGGAAGCAAGGGGGATGCCTTCGAATCGTTCGTCTCCGGCGAACAAGGTGGGATTTTTTTGCTTCGATTTCAGATCTGACGGCTTTCTGAACAGCAAACAAATACCTAGGGTTTATAGATATCTGAGTAAACTGCAGGGATGGAGTATTTACGGGAAGGAATCAAAGGTAGGTGGAACTAGGTTAAAACAAGACCAGGAAGAAAAGAACCACCGCTAGGGAACAAATTAGGGTTTCTGCAATCAAGAGAAAAAAAAATTCGGGATTTTGGAGATCGAAAGGAACTAGAGAAACCAGAGGGAAGACCAGGTCGATGCCACCGACGGCGATGGGTTCTAAAACCTAACTCTTTTATGCTCGCAGTCGCCGAACCCTAGGGATCGATTCAAGGAACGAACTTTGCAGTAAAAATCGAAACTTTTACCTACTGATCCAATCGGGAGCGGAAATCTTTACAGAGATTGTTACTCCAATCATTCAAAACTTGTTGCCTTCTGAATCAGAACCTCCCAAGCAAAAGAGTCCAAGCAGCTCGACATCAACTGGTAAGAAATGAATGCAACAATGCCGCCAATGGAGGAAAAGGAAGGTCCACCCGAGCATCCACCCATCAAGGGAGGGACAATGTCACACGTCCAACAGCTCCGGTGTGCCCTCTCCCAGTGGATAAGGACTTTCCAGCACAATCCAAGGAAGATAAAACAGAAAATCGTATGATGTGGGAGTAAATCTTCTTCATGTTGACTTTTAACCGCAGTAAAATTGGAAAATCTTGAAAGATCGCGAAAATGATTCTTTGACACCTGAACCATCAGAATTCAGAAAGGATTCTTATTACGGATTTTCGTGTGCTCTGTTCGTTGACCTTAAAGAATCAACGGACACTCTACCCAGCGCCTCCCGATTCCTCTTATAGTCAATACCAATTTTTCGGATGTAAATATCATCAAGATTATTAATTCGAATATTAAAATAAATACATCGAATTAAGAGATTCAATTATTCATGAAAATACCTCTCTAACTCTTCATAAAATATAAATATAAATATAATAAAATCATCTCATCCAATTTAGAACACAAATATTTCATACTCATTTTTCTTTGCGTTATGAAAGAGTTCGAAAAGCATGTTCGAAGTTTTTATAATTTATAGTATTGCAATGGAAGCATAAAAGTCATTATATTCTGGGAGACGCCAAATTACTTAGCATTATATGCGAGACAAATTTGTTAAAAAGAAAAAACAGAGTTAACTCTAGTTTTCGATTTTATCTAAATCACATTATAATATCATTTTGCCTACACTTAAATTTTACGTCTAGCAATTCATTTGTTTAAATGGTTCCATATATAATGTGTTATACTAATTTTTGATGTCTTATAACGCTTATTTAGTTAATCTGGATAAAATAATAATTTAGAATTGATAAAAATGAACTCCATATCTAAATCAGTAAATTCATTTGCATTAAACTTGTCAGAGTTCTTGTGTTTAATGTCCCACATTATTTTTCATACTTTTTGTTTTTGTTGATTAAATTATTATTATTTTTAAAAAGTTTAGATTGAATCAGTTTATTAAAGAATTTGGATCGAAATTCATTGATAATTTGCATATTATCAAAGTGAGAAGAGTTTTAAAAATTCATAAGTGTTGTTGTTATTGTATGAATATGATAAATTTGTGGACTAATAATAATAAACCATGCTAAGGATATATTTCCAAACTATATTTTTAAGGTTTTTTTTTTTGAAAAAAAATATGAAATAAAGGTTAGGTTAAGGCATAATTATACTCATGAGAATTTCAAAAATACATTTATTCTTGAATTTGATAAGTCTAAATTAATTTATAAATTTTAACTAAAAATTCAAATTTAAGAGCCAAGAATTTAAAAGATATTAGTTAAACATTACAATAGGCACCTGCAAAAAAGACAATATATAAGAAAAAGATGATAATCTCATCCTATCCTAAGACAACTGCCACCATGGCAGCCCTCAAAGTGCGAGGGGACTCCTTGACTCTAACACAGGAACAACGAATTCGTCAGTCTTATTAATTTTTTAATTAAAAAAATATAAATACTTTTTTTAGATATTAAAAAAATAAAGTTTAGGTCAAGTAGCCATTGTACAACAACAGCTAATTAGCCGTTGTACACAACGATAATTAAATTTTAATTTTTAATTTTTAAAAAATCTATATACAACTCAATCTTTCATTTTTTTCATTCAATTTATCATTCTCCTCCCTCTCAATTTCTTCTTGCTTCCTTTTATTCTCTATTTGTATTTAAGATAGATGAAAATTTTAATACTTCTTTTACAAATCTTTTGAATTTTTCGAATACGGAAGAAAATCAATCTTCTTAAAATACTCATATTCCTCCTAATGTATAATATTCTTATTTTTCTCTCTCACACACAATACCCTCCAAAATTTTAAAACATTTTATATATTTCACAATATCCTTCACATTTCTCAAATTCCCAAAGTTATCACAATTTTCCGATGAATCCAAGTAACGTCGCCTCAACTTTATTTGGTATGTATCCACCCCAAGATTGGTCAGCTAATTTGGGATACGTTCTCTGCCTTATATATTTTCTCCTCAACCATCATTCACGCTTTCAAATGAATCAAAAAAGGCTACTATCAACCTATCTATCAGTGACAAAGAATCTCTGACGCCATCATCCGTTCTAGCAACTCAGTTGCCACTGCATCACAAGAAGAGTGTGAAGTTGAACAAGAGATAGATGATCTGAACTGAAGACTTTGGTCTCTCTATGAAGATGTGATCCTTGCGAAGTCATGGGCAACTATCAGCACCGACGCAGTTATTGGTAATGACCAGAAGAATCAAACATTTTGAAAACATATAGCTGATTACAACAACAAGCATCGGCCTATTGGAACTTAGATGAAAAGCTATGAGCGGCTAAAATCACATTACTATCATTTTACGCCAATGGTAAATGAATTTTCTATAATCTATAATAATTTTTATACTCATCGTCAAAGTAGTTGGAGAGATGAGAATGTGTTGCAGAACGTACTGAATATGTGGAAAGCCAACAACAAAAATAAGAAATTCAGATATATACATGTATGGAGGGTTCTCAGAGAATATGAAAAATATGCTCCATAACCAATTACTCGTTACTCTAATAAGAAGACAAGAACACCCGATTTAGAGGGAAACACTTCAGCATCAAATCCAGATACAAGTATTGATGTGAATGGCTCTGAGATCCGCATTCGTCCGATAGGACAAAAGGTAGCAAAGAAGAAGAGCAAATCCTAAGTCAGAGAGAGTGATACAATGGAACAAAATATCGACAATGAATAACAAGATATTAAAGCATATCAGATGCAAAAAATGGCTATGTGGGAAGTCAAGATCTTTTATAAGGATTATAAAATTCTCATGAAGGATACTAATGAGATGATGCCAGGACAACTTTATATACATAAAAAAATGATTGAAAAAATTAAAGAGAGACGTGACCTGGTGTACATATGTTTAATTTATATTTTTTTATTTAATATACCGTAATATTCATGTAATGTTTTAATTATTAATGTTATTCAATTATAGTAATTTATGAATTTAAATTTTATAAAATTTTAATTATATATAATGTAAAATATGAAAGAGAGATAAAAAATATATAGTGAAAAAGTGTGGGACCCATGAAAGAGTTGTTGAGAGGTTTTTTTATAATGGAGAGATATATGAGGTTTTTTACTTTTGACGTGACGCATATGTGGCAACGAAGGAGCTCTCGAAGAGCTCCAACCGCTGTGGATGCTCTAATTCAATTATGTCCAGGGAGACAAACAGACAATATATCAATAATCTCTATTCAAGTGGATTCCACTTACACAACAATAACAACAACAACAATAATAAATAAATAAATAAAATTGTCTTCTAAGTTGGATATTGCAGTTATGGTCTCACAAAATATTAACTGGGCTTTTAAAGATCGAATTCCAACTACGACCAACAATGGTGGAGTCAAGAGGGCATACCTATCCGGACTAACCTACTAGGTTATCGGCCCCCAAACTAACATCAATAGCTCCAAGCTAACATGTACTTGATTATTTTTTTCTATTATTTTTTATTTTTTATTTCACTTTACATTATCATGCTCGGGTACATTAACACATGACTCTGCTCTTGGCTACGACACACATTGTAAGAATTTTCTTCTCGTAGGATGATAATTCTAAAAATGTTAGTCATTTGGATTAATCGTATCCTAATTCGTGTAAATTTTTAGTAGAGTCGGATTTATTACTTTTAAAATTTATCAGTTAAAAAAAATAAATATTTAAATTATTAAAAAATAAAAAATAAAACTACACTCAGAACATGTCCGAGCGATCTCCCTTCCTTGGAAAGAACATGGAGTTGGTCAGTTTGATGCCAAACACGAGGAATTATTGCCCACTCGAAAGCCTCGATTTTGACTTCTTCCATCTGCTGCTGCGACGACTCTTGCTTCCTTCGCTCTCTCTCATTCAACTTCTCTCTCTCTCGATTCAACTACTGTCTCAATGTCAGATCCACGCTCGAATCGAAGGAACACAACCCGCTAGTAGCCGCCCTCTCCTCGACCTCGTCTCCACATCCACCTTCGCGATCGATTCCTCCTTCCTGATGCTGCAAAACCGCGCTTTTAATATTGCTATCCTGCTTTAGTCGCGAAAGGTCTGGTTCGGTCGCGGCGAAAAATGGCGACGAGGGCGAGATTGGGGCGGCTGTGGAACAGATCCGAGGAGAGGCAAAATGCTTCGTCGGAGACTAGGGGTAAGAGCGGCAGTCCCGGCTCGAGGCATTCCCCCATCAGGATGATCGTCGCCGTCTTGGTTGCGCTATTTGTGCTCGTTTTCTTCTACTCCAACGGCACGGTGAGCCTCACCTATCTTGGATCTTGGATCTCGATCTGATGCTTCTTTGTTTGAATTCTTTCCTGGATTTACTTGTTTCTGTTGTAGTTTTCTCTATGTAGCGAAAAAACTGCCCCCTTTTAATCCTTCACTTGCATGAAGGTCTCGAATCGTAAACCTGTCCTATTTCTAAGCTAATTTTCAGTTCCATTACATAAATCTTCAACTTTCTTAACGAGAATGAGTTCATTTGATTGGAATTGCTTACAGTGAATTGAGTAGAACATCCTGAAAATGCCATATTTGGCAAAGGATAACCGAGTGGATCTTTGTTTATTCAATTTTAGTAGAGCTTGACACTCTTATCGTTGGTGTTCATTGTATCATAATTTACTCCATTTTGTGTGTGGAATTTCATGTCAAATTCATCAATACATTAATTTTTAGAGAAAATGAACAACTTGATCGCCTTACTTCACTTTTCATAGTCTTATCACACTTATGGAATCCATTTATGCAACTGCAAAAGAAGATTGTACTATTTGAATATGGGCATCCTGCCTAAATTTTACCCCTTTGACCTACTAAACAATGACTGTATTCATTTGAAAAGGATTGAGAGGATTACATGACCAAAATTTGCCTCATGTTTATCACATTTTATATCAGCGTCACAGTATGTTGAAGTCATTAAGGCAGTGACAAACTACTTTCTGTGTTTACTGGTGATGACATGGTTTTCTTCATAAAACTTTCCTTTCATCCCTCTAAGTAAACATGGAAAAGAAAATCCAACACAATCTAGATTCTAGAGAATGAAAGTAATCATAGTATGCCATATAGATGAAACATTCCATTTCATGATTTTGCAGCTAAACATATTTTGTTTTCAGGTTTTTTTCTGAGGTGTGCCAATGTACTTGTATTGACTATCGCACTGCCTTTCTATTATTGTGTCTGTAAATCAAGACATATTTGGTACATAAATAGATTAAAATTTCTCCCCAACTTTGCAGAGCTTCAGTTGGAGTGAACAAGTTGATTCACAAACTCTTACAACACAGAGCTCTGAAGCACAATCAATTCCTACTACTATTAACAAAACCTTTGATGCACGATCAAATCCTTCTACTACGACACAACCATCTGAAACACAATCAGTTGATACTGCTACTACTGTTACAAAACCCTCGAAAGCAGAATCAAATCCTACTACTACACAACCATTCGAAGGAGAATCGATTCCTACTAGTACGACACAACCTTCTGAAGCACAAGCAATCCCCATTACTTTGAACTGCCCAAACCAAGCAGCACCCATCTGCCAAAGATCTTCTGGTCTAGCTTCTGCTCTCTCCCTCACAACTTCCCAAGAATCCCGGACTTGTCCTGAATACTTCCGATGGATTCATGAGGACCTGCGCCCTTGGAAATCTGATGGAATAACAAAGGAATTGGTTGAAAGTGCTAAAAGTTTAGCAACCTTCCGTTTGGTGGTGCTTGATGGCCGAGTTTATGTTGAGGAATACTTTGGACATTCAATGACTCGGAATGTGTTCACCCTCTGGGGTATCATCCAGCTTATTAACCGATATCCTGGGCGTGTACCTGATCTGGATCTCATGTTCAACTGTGTGGACCAACCATCTGTCAGATCTGCCCAGTACAGCCCTTCAACTCTGCCACCAGTCTTCCACTATTGCAAAGATGATCAGACATCTGATATTCTCTTCCCCGACTGGTCCTTCTGGGGTTGGTAATGACTTGATTCTCCTCTTGGTATTTTGTTGCTTTGCCAGTTATTTTTTAGTTTCCAATGTCTATGTGGTTATGTCAATATTGGAAGGCCTGAGACCAATATAAAGCCATGGGCGCCTCTGATGGAGGAGATGAAACAAGCAAATGAAGAGATGAAGTGGGTAGATAGGGAGCCATATGCCTTTTGGAAGGGTAATCCAACAATGGGTTCCAATAGGCAGGAACTTCTGCAGTGTAATGTCACTGGGGAACGGGACTGGAATGCTCGGATCTATACTCAGGTATGGCTTGAATTAGCTCATTTCGGATTTGACTTTGACTACTAAGTCTTTGCATGCTCTTACATTGCTACAATCCCTTTTGATTCACACCTCCAGAAATATATTGCATTGAAAGAAAATATTTGGTGCAGCAGGCATGCATTGGAAGATATATTTGTCATAGTCTAAATTTCATGTTATGCGATCCTTGTCTTTCTTTCATCTCTGAAAAACGTGTACTATTTCTAAGGATTGGAGTCGTGAGGAAAAGCAAGGGTACCAGAGCTCAAATCTGGCTAAACAATGCAACTATAGGTAAATTGCTTCTGATTTCTAATGTATATTCAATCTCTAAAACCAAATATCTTACTTGGTAATGATTTTGGTGGGCAGATATAGGATTTATGTAGATGGTCTTGCATGGTCAGTGAGCCAGAAGTACGTAATGGCATGTGATTCACCCACATTGTTTATCAACACACCATGGTATGAGGTTTTCCAAAGAGGTCTCATGCCAGGGCATCATTACTGGCCTACACCAGCGAACGATATGTGTAGATCTATCAAATTCGCAGTTGACTGGGGCAATAAGCACCATAAGGAGGTATGAACAAAATTCCCAGTGTCTGGTACACAAATGAATTTAATATATCGCTTGCCAATGTGGGTTCCTAACTGTCATTGGCATCAATAGGCACAAGCTATGGGAAAGGCAAGCTTCAAATTCTTTGAAGAAGAAGTGACGATGGATTATGTTTATGATTACATGTTGCATGTGCTGACTGAATATGCCAAGCTTTTAAAGTACAAGCCTACCATACCAGAGAAAGCCACAGAGATATGCTTGGAATCCATGGCCTGCCCTGCACATGAAAATGTCAAAAAATTCATGTTGGAGTCGATGGAGAAATCAACTCGTGTTTCAGAGCCATGCAAATTACCTCCATCTTTCGCTCCAGGGGAGCTCCAACAGCTGAATGACAAGAAAGCCGATGCAGTCAGGCAAGCGATCATGTGGCAGCAAAATGCTTGGTCTGAGAGGAGAAGGAAGTGAAACTAGATAAAAGGCAGAATCGATTTGAAGGGATTGAAGTTCACAATGTTTTTTGTTTTCAGTATCTCTTGGAAATGTCAGGTGCTATTTAGGTTAGTGAAGGGTTTGAAGATCAGGTATTCACTTATTCTTTGTGATTCATTTGGCTTTATCATGGATTGTAGCACTAGTGTGCAACATTTCCAATCACCTCTCCAAAACACTGAAAAACTCCACAGATGTATATGTTAAAACAACTGCACACGACATAAATTTGACTGCATTATGCTTTTAGTCCTTGTTATTATCGTTATATCTTTTATTTAATTAAGTTATATATATCGACCATTTTAAATATGCGTAGCTGATTGAACGGGAGGAAACTCCATTGCTTTCTCATGATAAATGAACTCTATGTATGCCCTCTCAGTTTGCTTTGCTTGCCTGTGCCATTGCTGTGTTGCTTATTAGTTATTATGCACAATGCAAAAAGTGTTTTAATATTGTCTATATGTAACTAAAAATTGTCTATTTTACTTGGAAAATATTTTTGGACAGATATGTTATTTTCTTTGTTGTTGGCTACACTTGAATGGCCCCATAATTTTTAGTTCGTCAATAGATAAATTATTTAATTTTATTTTTTTTAATCTTTGTGATTTATGTGTTCAACTCTAAGTCCTTATTTTTTTACACTAATGATGGACGAATTCACTGGACACATTAAAGATACAGTTATTATTTCGATAGACGAGACGTGAAAGAGTAAATGTTAAACTAGAATCTTAGCGAGAAATACTAGAAGTGAAAGGTTTTAGGCTTAGTAGAGTAAAGATAGAATATATGAAATTTAAGTTTAGCAATATTAGACATAATGAGACAATTATGAAGATAGGAGACGACGAATTATCTGGAACTAAGAGCTTTAAATATTTAGGATCATTTTTGTAAAATAATGGAGGGATTGAGAGAAATGTCTTACATAAAATGTAAGCAGAATAGTTGAAATATAGGTTAGCGTCGGATGTTTTATGTGATCGTAAAGTATCTCTAAAACTTAAAAAGAAGTTGTACAAAACGACAGTTAGACCTGTTATGTTATATGATGTTGAATGTTGAGCTATGACTCGAACACATGAACATAAGATGTGAGGATGTTCAGGTGGATGTATTGACATACGAGGATGGACAAAATAAGAAATGAGAGCATTAGAGAGAAAGTCAGAGTTGCATCTATTGATGAAAAACTTCGAGAGATGCATTTAAGATCGTATGGACAGGTACTTAAATGACCAATAAATGTCCCAGTTAGGCGATGTGAAACTATGACAAATATGCACATCAAACGAGGGACAAAATCAAAAAAGACTTGATTAGCAATAATAAAATAAAATAAAATTTATTTAAATATAAATGATGATATAATAGGGGACATAATCCAATGGCGTAAAAGAATCATACAGCCGATCCCACCTAGTGAAATAAGACTTGGTTATTGATGTTGTTGTGACTTATGTATCTCTGGAGTAACATAAAAAAGAAAATGCGAGCGAGTTGATCTTACAAGGAACTCTAAACAATTCTCTAAATTAATAGGAATGGTCGATACATTAGGTATTCTAATTGGCAGCATGATGGAAGAAGGATTTACTAATTCTGAGGATACGAATAAAGATAACAATTTGGGAATGGCAAAAACAAGGGACTAATTTTTCATTTAGTTATTGAAACATTTCTCAGAACAGGCATTGACATTCCTCTTAGCTTTACACAATTAAAAAAAATGTTAACAGACAAAAGAAAAAGTTCAAAAAAGTATAGGCTCCAAAGTAAAGAAAGCACCACTGAAGAGAGCATTTACATGAGAACTTTTAAGGTTGAATGGTTCGCGATAAAACATTGAAATACCGTGCTCTACCATGCGGGTTTGTGATCTGAATAGGAGCAGCAGGAATGCGGTTCCACCATTCCTTGATCCTCCTTACCAGCTTCTCGCTGCTGGCTTTCCTCAGTGGCATCTTTCTTGTGTAAACCTCAAGAAGCAGCAGTAGCAGCAGGTGTCTGAAAGGCACCAGGGAGAATGCTACTGCCATGATCATCAAGGTAGAAGCACATTTGGTGGTTGTCTGAAATCAACATGCTGAATTAGACCAAGTTGTGACTCCTTAAACTGCTTTTCGACGATTTGTAAAGCTTAACAATATAAAATTACCATATAAACGAGATCAAATAAGGCATTAAACGGATCTACAAACTAATTTAAATGTTAGAGAAGTTAAACACAGGCAAAAATTTTGAACAAGTTCTCTAGAGAATAAAGTAAAAAGTGCAAGCAGAAGACTGATACAAGATAAGAAACAAACCTGCGGAATTGCTAAAAAAAGAGCTCTAAGCTTGAGAAGAGAAATTGTTCCTATTTGGACATTTGTTTGAAGTTGAGAAACACCATCTTGCAACATCGATAGCAGCTCAACCGCCCCCTTATTTGGAGGAAGTGAAACTTGGAACACTTCGATGGGTTTTCCACTGTTACGATGCTTGTGCCAGAACATGCAAACCGCGATGGAGAAGAAAATGCATGGTATGATATACCAGATCCAACCCCTATGAAACCACAAAGCTAGAATCATCAATTAGAATCATACATTCGTGTGAAACAACGGAAAGCTAAAGGAACACTCTTGATTAAGCACTACAAAGACTACCTGTAAAGGAGAAATAAGATTGAAAACAAAAACACTCTTGATTTAAAAGGTTCCTCCCATGAAGCCAAAAACCTGAGTAGCTTGCCCATCTCAGATAAAGGAAAAAGTAAAGCCTGTGATGCATAAAGATATTATTGATTTTTTAACTTTCCAAAACCTATGTCCATAAATGATAAATAACTTCATCATTCTAAATTCAAGAGTGTTAAGAGATTCAACTTTTGTTATTGGTAAGTTTTTCTGAAAGACACATGGAAATGTTAAATAGTTGTCCAATATAGCAAGATTAACATCGTCACCTACTCTAGAGGAAACACAGAAAACCATTTTGCACAAAAGAACTGAAAGCTCAAGATTCCTAACACTAGCTCGTAACTTATTTAAAGCCGTAAGTTATTAAATTAATTAAACATGATAACAGCCCAAAAAGTTTTAACAGGGCGTGCTCCAAGTGAGTATCAAAGATACATGCGCCGGAGGTTGAGCAGTAAAAAGACGACACAGTCAAGTTGACAATCAGTATTCACAATATGTTCTGCATGATTCCCCTTATCGGACACAGTCAAGTTGCAATAAACTCTCACTAAGAAACTCAACTAACAAGATGTAAACACTGAAGTAACACCTTTTCTCAGACTCCATAGCAGAATTCTTTATGCGATACATATAAAAAGAAATCGAGGAGTTATTGTCAACTATTGGTTTCCCTAAAACAAAATAGAGAGCAAGGAATTACACAATCATACCTGAATCACAGCTAAATTTGTATTAATGTCTACCACTTTGACCTGATCGAATGTTGCATCTGCTGCCTCAGCCCTATTGGAGTAACAAAATGATTTTTTAACAGCAGTTTGGAGTGGACATGTCTGACCAACATGGACATTACCAACCAAAATGTCATTTTCTTCTGGATTATCTTCCTTCTTCAGTAACAAAAAACCCATCCTGGTAAGTGCATATAATGAATCAGATAATGGACCAACTAATGGCATCTCCTCTGATATAGTCAGGAGGCCAGCATGGTTCTGAAATTCCATCTGCATGAGTTCCAAGTGACTATGCAAGGCTTCCAAAATCTTGTCACCTTTTGGAAGTTTTTCAGCCAAGTTAAAAGCAAGTATACTATTAAAGTGTGAGGGTGTGCAATGAAAAGCTTTTTTCACAGCACGATATCTAAAGATACCTAAAATAGCCTTAGCAAGAGCTTCTGCGCTTTGAAACCTTTTGAGTTTATACTTCCTTATAAATTTGTGAGCATTAAGAACTTCCTGAATGACTACAAACCAGTAGTCTCTATAGGAGTGGTCACTGAACCGAGAAAACTCTAACAAAATGGGCTGTGCACTGCAAAAGAAAGAACAGTGCAAAACAATTTCAAGCAATTATGAAGGACACTATTATTTCCTACCAATGAAGGATGATGAAGCCAAAACTAGGTTTGATAATTGTTTGCTTACACAGAATCTGACTTGTACATAATGGCCTTATCAAAGAGGCGAGCACCCCATGGTCCAGTTAACTCGCACTTGACTACCTGCCTTAAGTCCTTGGACAAGTCATAAATGACAGCTTTGTCATATGATGCAACCCCTGAAGCTTCAAAATATAGAGCATGGCTGGTGAGCGTCAGCCGTCCTGCCATGGAAATATCCTTCTGAAGCTTTTACATTGATACATAACTTCTAAAGGGAAAAAAACTATGAAAAATATTCTTTACCAGGCTTTTTGGAAGTCCCATTTTGTTGCACAACAGATTTAGCATCAGTATCTAATATGATTTCCCCATCAATAAGATTGAACTTATATTTCTGAGGCTGATGTGTTTTCCTCTTTGTTGATTGGAGTAGTCTGGAATATACAGATGACAAAAATGTAATGTCATGAAACCAAAGACATGAAATTCTATTCTGATTAGTTTTCAATATTTTGATCTGTTCCAAAAGCCAATGCAGTAGTACATGAACGAAAGCAGTCAACACCAGATTTTTTTAATGCAGTTTCAGCATTTTTTCAGAAATAGTTAATAGAAAAAAACAATATAGTTTGTAGGAGGGTTCCACCTATAAGACAATCATCATGTAGAAAATATATCATGATTAAGTTTAGACTATTCACTATTATAATATGGAACATAGGAAATGTGAATGAAAATGGATGAAATCGGCTCTAATGTAAATTATGGCAACAAGGTGGTGCAAGTCCAAGTCCAATTTGTACCAAAACCAATTGACTTGTGGGTGAGAGTGACCTGTGCTCGTTGAATATGGTCATTAGCCATTAAATCAAGTTAATGGCCATTATTCAACTGAGTTGCCAGCATTTCGGGCCTATAAATTGAGGCTCATCCACATGCATTATCCAACACTAATCCACAACCTCCTCTCTGCTTTTTCTCCGGCTTCCAATCCTCCTTGCTTCATCCTTCTCCCAACAATGCTTCTGCAGTAACGTTTAGGTACAGAATTACATAATTCACACTTGACCAAATAAGGGATGAAGCAGTTATTTGTCACCTTATTAAACCATAATTGCTCCATCCCTTATTGCTCATATAACTGATCTATTTTGGGCATGAATAAACACCTGAAAGTTCATTTCTCATTTTAATCATCAATTAGAACTAGGCCAAACTATTCACGGATGAAAGACTTTCTTAAGAATAAGATATCTTTTCAGATAAAGTTCACTGTTTACATATCAAAGTTCTCGATACCATTAATAGTAACTTTGACAGATTGTTTTTTTGTCCAACAATAAGAAAAACCAAGCTAGATTTAAAATGATGATATAGATACTTTCAATTTAGATAACCTTGTAAAAATAATGCTCTTAAATTTAGATTGTAAGACTAAGATAATGGAATTCGATGAATCAAAATTAACACTACTAAAACATGACTAACAAAACCCCACATAAGTTCCTATGATAAACACACTAATCAACAAAATTAGCAAGTTCAAAAAATATATCAAATTCCATACTTGTATAGACTCTTGAGGTACTTGTCATATATAAGAAAATGGAGTCGACCACCTGAGCAGCTAGTAAGTGCATCGAAGAGATTGTGAACAGTCATTGGATCTGCAACAGCAGCACAAGCAGGAGCAATTCGGGCAAAAGCTTCTAGTCCAACAGTCTTCTTACTATTAATCTACTTGAGGAGGCATGAAATAAAGATTAGTTTCATGACACAACAAGTATTCTGTCAAAAATGATCTGAAGTGGTTGTTGAATGTTGGACAGAAAAGGGTGGGTAGCTAGTAAGACAACCTGGCTAGCTATTCTCGTTCTACTTGCATAAAATAATGATGCATCATCATCATCATCAGATTCTGAATTATTTGAGAGAACTTTTTCCTGTTACAATGAAAGCAAATACTCTTCAATATTGCAAAAAATAGTAGATCTCAATTGCCATGACTTTATGTCACAACTCAGACATGAATAAGGGTAACATTTTGGAAAATTCTGTATTAAAGAAAATTAGACCACAGACAAAAGTAACCTACTGTATAAAGATAGAAGGGGAAAAAAGAAAGAGCTTTCTTTTGACAATTATAGGCATAAGAGCTCTGGAGTAGAAGTTCACTAGATAAATTTTAGAGTACACGTGATGATGTAAAAGCCAAGTCAAAAAAGAGATACATATATGAAAACTACACAATAACATATAGAAGCAGATAAACCACAAAAAAAAATTGAAAAATTCCTGCAAATGCGCTGTTATAGAAGTTGTTGAGTGTCTCACTTTTAGTAAGGACTCAGTATCCTTATCAGGTACTTCCCAAGCAAGCATCATATCAAATGTTAAAAGTGAAAACTCCTTATCAGCCAAATAGTCCTGGCGCTGAGTTTGCCTACGAAGAGCTTTGTATGAGCAGTACTCCACCATGTTCCTAGCATAATCTTCTGGTAACCTGAAATTTTCTGGTAGCTCAGCCTCAAAAGATTGGTGCAGTTGCTCCATCGATAGCATAAGAATCCTGGATCAATTCAAAGGCTTACATGGTTGATTGAAGCATAAAAGGGTGAAGGTTCACATTGGACAGTAGCAGAAGGAGCAAGCTGTGTATAAGAGAAAGTTTAATATCATTCAAGATTCATTAAAGTTTAGATTGCTGATCAAGTCTGAGCAGATAAAATACGGTTCTCCCTACAGAAAGACCTTGGTCCAACCAATATGCACATTGGTAAAAGGATGGGAGCTAATTATAGGCTTTATTGGCCAATCTTTGTCTGGAACAACAATACAAGTACATTGTTCTTCCGAAAAAAGATATCTTTAAAAATCCTAGTTTACATCCTTAGATATTATGTACGAGAATCAAAGAAAAAGAGGAACCATTTTGCTATTGAGAAAGGTCAACGAACAATCTTGCAATCAAAGAGCCTATGAACTACAACATCGCGTCAAATAGCTAACACAACTTCAATCGGCAGTTTGACAAAACCCTTTGCACCCAAAGACAAGAAAGGGGGGAAAAAAAAGGGAAATGGAATAACCTAGAGCAACGACGGACGACGGAATCAGCCATGAGGGAGAGGTTGGGGATGGGACTGGGAACTTCGGCGTGGCTCTGGCTCCTCATCTCGGCAGCCTTCTTCTCGTCGCCTCAGAGGAAGTTTTCCTCGAGAAAACCCAATTGGGGGGTGGTCGCGCCTATCGTCGTCTCCTTCTTCGTCGCCGTTTCGCTCCGGCGGTGGAAATCGAATCAAAGAAAGGCCGATCCAATGCAATCCAATCCTGTGTTCCTCCGCGAAATGCTGATACACGTTCATTCCGTTCACGGCGAAGAATTGAAATGAGCGAGCAACCGCCAAGTTCGCCGACGCGAAATAATAAATACTAAATTAATTTCGGAAATACCCAAAGGGAACCCTCGAATTTCTAAATTAGCAAACTATAATATTACTCACTTCGCTTCTTTTTATTTATCCAAAAATCCTTTTAATATTTTTTATAAAATTAATTTATTTTCTTCTGAAATACCTTACCTTACTTTCTTTTTAGCCCCATCGGCGTTCGTGGGCTTCTTCCGCTGGAAACCTAGACGACGCCCATCCCTCCTCTCTGATCCGCCGCCGCGGCTTCAGCCACCGTCCGTCTGTTCCAGCCTAGGCAGAGACGAACCGCAGTGATCAAACGAGGTATTTGCAAACACTATGTTGCATTCGCTAAATTACTTATTTATGTCGATCATTTTGAAGTGAAGATTCAGTGTCGATAGTTTCACTTAGGTAGCTTATAGAACAGTTGTGTGGCAATTAAGTGGGGAATATCAAATACATTTGCAAACTATTGCGTAGTTTGATTAAGAGAGTTGTGTGACAAATTGGTCTGCGCAGGATTGCAGATCTAACACTTGGGAGTAGGACGGCCATGTGTCTCAAGATGTCTTTATCTGCCTGACCTCTTTATATTGGTGGGATGCTGACGGTATTCAGTCAGTTTGGGTGGAGCTTCATAGGCAATAACTGAGTTTAGGATGGTTTCGAAGTTTAAGCTTCAGACATTAGGTTGATTGATTTGCCTTGAAAAACTGAAATAGTTTCAGGCTAACTTATGTATAAGTTGAATTTGGAGTCCACAAACAAGAATTTTATTAAGCAGAAATGTGACATATTTTCATCTTTCATGGGGTCATGTACTAATTGTTTCAGTCTTATACTATTGTTTTTTGATGAACTAACTAACGCACTGTGGGATGATTTAAAAGCAATGTATTGGATAGCTCAAAGAAACACATGTTTCAATTATTATTTTATGTTTGACATTACAAATATATCCAGTCAAAAGCTTACATATACTAGCCAAGAAGTTACAATAATCTAATCCCACTTCACACAACCGAGTTCACTTATAGGATTGCCATTATCTTATTATTTGAAAATCTCCTAAATCCCTACTCAGTTTTGACAAGAACTTTATAATTCCATTGCATTTTGGCTTATTGACCTATAGGACCTTTTGTCACACCTCACATTTATTGTCTGCCTTCTTTGTTAATGCATCAGCACTTATTTCCACTCTTAGATTTTTCATTATTGAATCAGTATGTGTTTTTTTTAATATTTATATTATTTTTATTCCTCCTTACTGTGTGTGTATGTGCATAGGTGCCTTTATATGTAAATATTTATTGAAATTTGTGCTAGTTGATAGTTTCTCAATCAATGTTCTTCGATGTGTAAATAGTAATGTTGTAATTACATTTGATTAGCAATGGAAAACATGTTTCCAATCATCTATGCTTTTGTTCGGTAGATAATACAAATTAGGTTCATGAATTTATAAGCGATTATCTGAGTGCTTAAGTCCACCTGTTCAAATTGTAATATGGATATAGTATGCATCCTTATAAGTTTCTGTTGTTGCATGCAGTCTTTACAACATTGTTAATGGATGTGACAGACCAACCTGAGCAGCCTTCCCAATTGAAAGATGAACCTGACTTTAACCCCAGCAAAAGTAAGTTATTTATATGTCCATCAGTTTTGGATCAGATATCTAGCAATTTCATGCTTTTCTATATGGTATTATTATAGTTAAACCCTTCCAATAGTGTGTTATTTTACGGATTTGAACTTTGACTTTTGGCAAAAAGTGCTTCTGATCTAGCTCACTTACCACTGAACCAAACAGTTGATGATTGAACTTTCTATAATAGCTATCAAGTATCAAGTGTTAGTTATGGGCATTGGTTTAATATCGTCCTTTGAAAGTTTATGTATGACCTAGTGGTTCTTATTTTTGGTGTCAACGTTTTATGATTTTGTTTCTTATGTAGGATTAGAAGAACTGGGAATTCCAAGTAATATGACTACTGGAATGTCAATTTATCTTTGTAATTCTACTTAAGGGAAGTGATCCAAGCCTCACAATCATCTTTCATCTTATTTGGGTTGAAACTAGTATGCAAAATTTGGATTAAATGAGCATCTATGCTGCAAATCCTTTGCAGTTTGTAGAAGTATTTATAGATTACGGGAATCTGAGGTTGTTCAGATAGCATTTATAGTGTCTGCATCCATTGATAGAAACAACCTCTTTTTTTCTTTTAAGAGGCACAGTTAAGTTCCAATTGAGTTAATTTTGATTTGAGATTATTTAATTTGTAAATACAAAGTATATTTGAAATTGTTAACATTGCAATAAATAATTAGTGAAACCACTTATCGTCTTGTCTATTTATCAACATATTCTGAAACTTTGGAAGAGCTTTTGATGTTATTCTATGAATTCGGTTTGGTGCCATCTTATATTTCAAGTTTATAAGGAAATTTTTGTGTTGCGGAAAAGCATCCCCTGATTATGGAATAGTTGATAGGCATAAATGATTGTCGTTCCTAGTCCTATAAAGGCTGAACCAATTGGTTGGTCTTAAATGGAAATAATGCTTTCTTCAACTGTATGCGCTACACTGCATTTAGCATTCTTCATCTGTTGCGAAAGAACTAGTACTCTACCATAAGCATTTTCCACCATGCTTTTCTCATGGTAATTGATTGCCTTACGAAACTGAAAATCAATATTTATGATTTTCCAATTTTTTTACAGTGATTGGCATCATTAAAAGGAAGGCTTTGATAAAAGAACTGGCTGCTGCTTACCACTCTGAATGTCTTGCCTACTGTCAGAGACTTCAACAACATCAAAGAAAATGGGAAGAGGTCTGTATTTTTACTTGAACTCTCTTTTGAACCATTCATGTTTATTAACCCTTTAATAAATGAATTTATAATTGAATTTGTAATAATTGTAATTGCTATGTCTTACATCATACGACTGGCTTCATTGACAATCTTGGTTGAGTCTAGTTCTAATGCCAATAATTTTTGCAAGTTGCCTGTAGGCTAAGCTACTTCTTACTCTTGGCAAACCTCTCAGAATATACTATATGAGAAATGAAAAAAGAATACTATGGAACTTCATCTTTGCTGACATTCTATGCTACAAGATGATAGTTACATGGAGTACATTCAGCTACAGATAATGACACATTCTTTATTTTTTAAAGATTTTGCATATTGTAGATTTCACTTTCCATGGTTCTTATATTTGTTATGTTTTCTTAGCCTACTAGTCTGGAATATGTCACACTTAGATCGCTAAATCAGTGCTTGGTTATCAGTTTCTGACGTGTTCCATTTGTTATTATTCTTAATCCTGCATAATTTTGGGGAACAAAATGTCTAGTTGAAAATTACTGTCTTTGATTGATTTTTTACAAGATTAGGAATCGAACCACTTCCATGCATTAAATACCTTAACTCTTTGTTCTTTTTCCTTTCAATTGTTTGAAACAACTGATGCTATGAACCTTGAGGTGAATAATCTTTTGCATTTTATTTCTTCTCTGAACACACTGTCTTTCTCCTTTCTTTAGGAGCAGCAATTTATCAAAAGAAAAACTCCACAGGAGGCTGGCCAGAGCAAGCGGATGACAAAACCTACCAAGCGTCGAAAGAAGGGGTTATAAGATTTTGTCTCAACTAGATTTTTGAAACCTTATGAACCTACAAGATTACAGCTTGTATTATAGATACCATGTTCGGTAAGTGTGTTCCGAGTCTTTTTTTTTTTTTTTTTCCATATGCAAAGTGCCAAACTTTGTGTTGGAAAGAGTGATCTGGTACTAAAAAAACAGTGAATGCTCGAAAATTTACATAAATATCCTGTTATTTCTTGTTCTTGGCACTCCTTGAGCTAGCCAATCAACGATGTAGTGCTGCTTTAGCTTTTCATTGCCAGCATCATGAATTCTGCCCCTACCATTAATTAACGACTTCAAGCATTTGCACTCGGTCTCTGTTCAGCCCGCGGCGACGAATCCTCAACTTCCAACTTGCCCAAATTCTTCGTCATTAAAATCAAATTTAACTGAATTAATGGAATTGAATTTATTTTTTCCAAATTAATCGAACTCATAGAATTTTAAAAAAAATAAATCGAATCGAAAAAATATCGATTATTTTGTTTTAAAAATTAAAACCGAACTTAATAGAATTTGTCTAAATCGGGTTTAAAAATTCAGTTTTGTTTAACAATTCAATTTCGGTCTTAAAAGACAATGCCTAAAATGTCAGTTTTATCAAAAATTCAATCTATTACTGAATTAATAGATTTTTAAAAAAAAATAAAATTTCGAATAAACTAAATTTGATTGATTCAACGGTAAATTACAGAAAACTCCCCAATTTCAAATTGATTTTGCATGCACTCCCCATTTGATAAATTCTTTGCATTCACTCCCTGATGGATTGAGTATCAAAGAGTAAAAATTGAGTATACATTGTAAAGATTTAAGTATAAGTTATTTGAGATTGAGTACTAATTTAGGAAATTTGAGTATACAGTTTCTTGATGTGGTGGATGCAATCTTACATACTCAAATTTCTAACTTTTATACTCAACTTTCTTCAAATAATACTTACAAAATTGTCTTGTCAATCCCATCAAAGACTGCATGCAAAGAAAATTTCGAATGGGGAATGCATGCAAAGGTGAGTTTGAGATTGGGGAGTTTAAGAAAATTTTTCCTTAGATTCAATCAATTTATTCCCTTTAATTAAATTTTTGCCCACTTCTATTAATTTGAGTACATTGTAATCTCTCACTAAAGGTTGAGGTTGTCTCTCTATTCCATGAACAGAGAAGTCGCTGAGACACTCTAATCAGTTTCCATTCTGAAAATGATTGAAAGAACAAACAATGAATCATCTCATGGAAATTCTGAAACAATTAGTCTACTATAGTTTTTGAGGCAAATCTCATCTAGCAAGAAACCTGAGTATTAATTAAAACAAGTAGTCACAGTCATGTCCGCATATCCATTAGTTTGTCTAATTTGTCTCACCCACATTCACACACAATTGTATTCAAGCTCATGAATTAACCTCATGAATCTGCAAGAGTTAATTCTCAACTATTTAATCGATTAAATCCACTAATTTGATTTCTATATCAACCTCTTAAGACTTTTATGCTTGTTTGTGTCTATGATGTCGTGTGATAGGAAAACACTTGAGTTCTATTTTGGATTTACTTGGCATGTGAGTTAGGAGAAAGGTTTGTTACCTCTGAAATTGATCGGGTATGTATGACACTTATCATTATAAAAAATAAAAAAATTTCTATTCTTCTTTATCTCTACAAGTGCAAGTGCACTAGTAAAACATTTAGATGAAAAATAAAAAATAAATAAATTTTAAATTTTAATTTCCAAATAAAATAAATATTCTAAAGGTTATAAAAAAATTGGGGGAAAAAATCGAAAGAGTGTTTTTTTTAATCATTACATAAATGGTGCCCTTTTGTAATTACTATTTTGTGGTTATTATCATAATTATAATACTTATAATTTTATAATGGTTACAATACGAATATTGTTGGACCAGATAAGTATATGTACTAACTATTGCTATAAATGTGAATATTAAATGCTATAAATGTGAATATTAAATGAACATGTTAAATCAACATTACTATCATATATGAATATTGTGTAATGATCATTAAAAAAACGCACCTTTTATTTTTGCCTACAAACTTTTATATACTTGGATTTGGACTGCTTAAAATTTGCATTTGCAAAATACTCACCTCGTAATAAAAGTTCGTGAATTGTCTAGGGCACAAGTGTGGTTGGATAAATTATAATGACCTTTCTAATTTTTTGATTTTCCTCTACTATTATACCGATCATTTGGGCCTCCCGAAGTTAGTGATGCCTATTTTCTGCCGATTTCAACATCGACATTCTTTGTCATCGATTTTGACATTGACGCCTTAGTTATCGATAGTCATTCATCCTCCGGACAGAGCTCCTTGATCTCGACCTTATTTACGGGTAGCTCGGCCAGCTCAGCCAGCCAGCTTGGCGCCATGGAGACCCCTAAAGGCCTATGAAAGCCCCACCAGGGAGTGCTCGAGCCAAGGACCCCCTTGAACCACTATCGACCGGCCCAGGTCAAGGGTCGGGCGGGTCAACCTCGAACATACCCCAACTCGGTGACCTAGCCCAGTCTCCCGACCCAGGGATAAGTCGGGCAACCTTAGCCTTTAGTACCCATCAGATCTGACAGCCTCTAGACTTGGAACATGGCTAGACAGATACATTCCAACAAACCCCCGACTCAGTCAGGGTATACCCCGCACCTCACATCTCCCAGTCAGACGCGTGGCGACCTACGCTCCCTGGACAGACCCCGACCCGATCCGCGACACTCGGTCTCCAGACCCGATCTCTCCTACGCTGCCCTGCAGCGGTACATCCGGGGTACGACCATGACGTCGAGATAATACGCACCTTGCTCATTTATGATGCACCTGACAGTTATCTTGTCGACTCAGTACTATCGTACTAACAGAGCAGCCCGCGCCTTGCCGCGGCAGGGCTCTCCCATGAGCTGACGGACACTTACCTTTGTACTATTGATACAGACAAGGATTGTCAGCTCCCTGATTATATAAGCTCCTCCACTCTCCTTTCCGCAGGTATGCGTAATTACGTTACATTCTACTCTCTTATATTTCTTTTGCTCTCTTATATTGCCCGCGAGATACTGACTTGACCGTCGGAGGGTCTGACCGGCGAAAATCCCGACGGATTTGCTAACGGTCATTTTGTCGCGGGTCTTGACCAGGTCACAGCCAATTCGGAGCCAGGTCAGCGAAGCTCGTGGCACTCAGTATACCATCTCATTCTTGAGACTTCCACCTCATTTTACGACAGGATCACTACTCTTACCACCCGAATTGCCGTTGTCATCGTCCACCAAATTGTGTTGTGGGATTCTCTCTCGAATGACATCATCTTCTTCCTTTGGTTAGTTCTGAAGTAGAGACACGGTTTATTGCTCGCAGAGATTTCTGAATGATATCTCAACGTGAATATATCTTTGATTACGAACTCGAAGATATAACTCTTAAATAAAATTTTGGATCCATGTATTATAATAATTTTAAAATTTATTAATTTTCAGTGGTATATTTTATGAAAATAATTTTTAAAACACAGGCAGAGACACGTGTTACCTTTAAATTGAATAATAATTGTCTCGTTAATCATTTGCCCATCTATTGATGGACGGTTTATTAATGAAAAGAAATAAGAAAAGCCCTCCGCTACTTTCTCAGTCTTTTCTTAATATTTGGAAGAAGCGAGGAGAGAAGGCCGACGACGCCTCCCTCTTGCTTCGTTGCGGCCGCTGTCGGTGGCCTGAGAAACCCCCGCCGGATTTCTTCGCCGATAAAGATTAAAGATAGGGATTCCTCAAGCACTTCCCGGTAAATCGCCCCTGAATTTGAATTCCTCTCCTTCTACCGCCGTTTCGTATACTACCTGGCCGTGGTTCGGTGTTCGCGATCGATACGGGCGGTGGCACTGTTGCCTGTTCTGGTCGGATTTGGGCGTTTCGAGGGTTGCTTTGATTCGGAGTGTAGATCTCTTTGGTTGTCTTTCTCCTTCTCCATGAATTTGGAGAGGAGCTCGTGACTTCGACTTGCCTTAGTTTTTGATTTTTTTTAAGTTGGAGGTTCGGAGCTGGTTGATGTTCGAGCGGGTTGGCGTAAAATTAATGTCCATCACAATCGTGCGCGAGTAAGGAACTCAGTGAGCTAAAATCTTTGTGGATGTATCGCCTATAGAATAAACTGAGACTGAGTCAGCTGGAGCATGTAGTCTATGATGTTTATGCGGTGTCTTAGGAAAGCCCCGTGAGGTTTGGTTGTGGTTATTGATCGTAGTTTGGGATTTGGTTCTTAATCTTGGTGTCAATTGAGAAATCCTGAGATTTCAGTCTCATGGTTTAGTTGTTAGGTTTCCAAACATCTCCAACATCTTGACTGAGGGAAGCTGTGCTGTTGCATCAAAAGATAAATAGAATTGGATCATCTAAGGTATGGATATATTGTACTTTTAAAATTTTATGGCTATTATTAGTAATACTCTACTGTCCCATAAATATAGCACATGTAGATCATATTATTTGAAGAATCAAGCTCGAAGGAAGAAGTATATAATAATGCAAATATATCTTTGCTTCCATGCATTTGAGCTAGGACAACGATGGACCTATTTGAGGTTTGTTTGTTATAGTCCTTAGTTTGTTAGCTAATGGAAAAAAGATTCTCTTAAAACTGTTTGATGCCTGGTTGTTTGTTTCTTGTCTTGCTATATTGGTTGACATGGTAATTTCTTTAGGATTTAGTAGACCATTGAGCTATCACCTAGTTGTTATACACTCAACTCTCGTACCTAATGTAGCACAAAAAACAATTTCACAAAAGCCAAATATTAATTTGCATCAATGCCTTAGATTTTTTGTTTACTCATCATTGCCCTAAGGAGGATTGTGGAACTTCTAGTTGAGACCTGGAAGAGAACCATCAACATTCATTTGGTTATTTATGGAACTGGTAGAGCAATTGCATCTGAAATGAAGCTGTTCAATCACATTATTATTTAATGTGAACATGGACTGATTCTTATTGTTAATTTAGTTGACCTAACCTCCTTGTGGATGTATGTTTGATGAAACACTTTAATTTTAGGTATACATATTACTAAATCGTATCTGTATTCGCCTGATATCTAACAGCAGTTTATGCTTCTTGTTTCAGATTCAAGCTTCAAAGGATATTATGTATCAATGTTCTGTAACTTTGAGTTGGAATCTACTTTTGAGTTTTGACTTAGACAATCAATTAAATAGGTAATGGGTGGTTGCTGTTGCTGTTCATCAAGAAGTGCTGAATCAGATAGCTCACCTGCCTACTACTATGTGAGTAGAATTTTTCTTTTGGAGTGTTTTTATTTTCAATATTTATGGAAGAAAAGTTTATTTTGTCCATTACATATTGAATGGGTCATTTGCATAATGATATCTGTATTTTGGTGATCTGTATTTTGTACATTTTCCTATCAAATTTTATCAACTATGTTTGATTGATTTTGTTGGATTTTTTTATTATCCTTATCTAACCTCAACCATAAGTTTCTTCACTTTGATTTTCATGAGCTGTTACTTTTCGTAATTTTTAGTACAACCATCAGTTGGTTCCAACAGCCTTGGATACCACACAAAGTGGCCACCACAGCTTCTTGTTGTTTGATAACTTAGCACAAAAAGCCTGATTTTGTATATAGGTTGACCATTTAGGAGTTGGGGCGTGGGTTGCTACTAGGGCTTCTAAGTTAGAATTCTCTTGGTAGGCTAGCCACTTTTCCTCCATATGCTAATTGAAGGATGCACAAAATAGTTTCCCAAAAAAAAAGCCCACACAACTCAGACCTAAGATTTTCTAAATTCTAACTTAATCTTGTTTTCACCATTTTGTTTTTTTTGTCTCATGCATAATCACATCCTTGTGTTGCTAATGTTCTTTTTTAGATCTTTGATCTTGACATTGGAAATTGGAATTTGGTGAATTCCAATTCCCATACTAAGGGCTCTTCTTAATTTTACAAAGGGAAGCATTTTTCTCCTTACATGAACCATGGACAAATTTTACTCTAATTCATGGAGTGGGCCCATTATCAGATGCTTGTTCAACTTTACATCTTTTCTGTGTTTTTTTTTCTTTCACAAGTATAGGTCATCTGATCATAACATGGGAACATGTGAACAAAATTTTTATGAGGGATAGAAATGGAGGTGGCTGACAATATTTAAGGAGACTTTAGCTAGAAACTATAAAGCAATGCAAAGGTAAATAGCATCTGATGATTACAATTGTTGATGGCTAGAAAAATATCTTGGGGATAGTGGCATCCATCTTGTATAGCTTATGTACTACCATATGAAGCTTTATTCCTCATATATTCAACGATCCAAATGTAACTTCTACTCAAACAACTTCTAAGACAAGGTAGTGACTTTGGCAACGAAGCATCAAAAACATAAGCTCCCAATCTAGTGCAACTCTGTATTGAACTTCAAATGTCTCATACTTGACCATTTTTTCTTCATGAAGGATATAGCATATTAGATTTGTCAGCCATTGATCCTTTTAGTAATTGTGACTGCATCAGCTTGGTGATCCCAACCTATCTGCTTTCTTAATCTTATTTTTTATATTGTGGTGATTGGGGGAATCCTTGCTCCTTAAACCTTTGCTGCATTAATTGTTTTGTAAGTTAAAATTGTCCACTAGGCTCCCTTTCTTTCTTGGTTATTTTTAATTTATGCATTTTTAAGTACTTTCTTTTGTTCTATATTGCTTTAAGCAACTGGTCGTTTTTAATGTTTTCAATTCAGGTTCGTTATTTGCTTGTGTATATCCCCAATGTAATATGCTTCATAGTTCCTGCCACAAAATATCTTTTATCAGAAAAATTGCATTTCAGTAAAATTATCTATTAAATCTTCTTGGCATGCATTACAGCATCCTCGAAACTTGGAAGAGAATGAACCACTGTCAGTGACCAACCACGGTGCATTGCCTGTAGTCCCCTCCAGAGTACTCGATGATAATCTGGCCACATCAACACCCGACACTTACCAAGCACCACCTGCACCTTTGCCCTATGATGTGGGTTTGGAGAACTTACCAACATTGCCTGGAGATGTTGCAAATTGTGGCACTAAAGTAGATGAAAATGAAACACTGAGTTCTCAGACAACAGGAGAGAATAATGATAGTTTTGTAACTTCAGACTGCAAGAATAAACCCGACTGTGAGCAGAAGTCTCCTAAAATTAGTGAAGATGAGGTCAGTAAGCTTATCACCGCTCCAGAAGAGGAGGATGTTTGTCCTATTTGTCTCGAAGGTAATGTTGTCCTTGCTTGAAGTGAACTAATTTTCCATTATATGTTGCAACTTGCAACCCTGCATATAGTGTCTCAGGAGCTTAGGGCATTTACTGTTTTGTACAATTTTACTACTTTTAATTCTGACAACAATCACTGAATTTGTTTTAGCTGCATCATACTTGGGTTGGTTTGCTAACACTTCTTGTTACACTACTTCTTGAGCAACATGAATATAAGCTATCTTGCAGCCGTACTTCGATCCGCTTCGATCCTTCTCCATTAGAGAAAAATGGCACAAGAGTAGAATTTCATAATCATAGTATGATCAATACCCATTCCCTTGGTACCAACATCGTGATTTTTTTCCTGCCTGGTTCATGACATTTGCAATCTCTCGCCAAAACTCAGGTGTTGATTTGCTTTGCATCTGTTTGTTTAATATTTATTGTTTTGTCCACTATTCTTTATACTGTTGTGTTATTCAAGATTTCCTGCATGTGTTTATTGTGAGAATAAATTTATTTTGATATCGCAATTACATTGATTTGTTTGAATGCTTATGCGAGTTTCCTAGGATGAAGAAATCATATTTGATCCTTCAAATGTTCAATTTGTCTCTAACCTGAAAATATTCCTTCTATAAAGTAGGCCCATGCTTTCTATGACAATTGGATTTTGCAGTCTGATTAATTCTTAACCCCATCTCTCTCTTTTTGTTTTTTTGATAGATTATGATACAGAGAATCCACGAATTGTAACTAAATGCGAGCACCATTTCCATCTGTCCTGTATTCTTGAGTGGATGGAGAGAAGTGATACCTGTGCAATTTGTGACCAGGTACTCAGTCGTAATGATTCAATTTTGTATTGTCACCAACTGTTTTCAAGGCCATGTTTGGTAGGGTGAAATAGTATAAAATAGGAATGCTACATATTTTCATTCCAATTTTTAGATGGACAATTTAGTGTGGAATGATCATTTAAAAGAATGATCCATTTGATTCCTTCTATTCTATAGCAAATCATTCCACTTTTTCTAAATATAATGAAATTTATCATTCCATCCATTGGATAATTTAATTGGTGGATGGAGCACTCAACGAGATTTGCCGAATAGGACAGGCTCATTGGACCAAACAAGTGAAGCAAATTCACTGTATGTATGAACTGGGCAAGACAAATGGTTTGTAGACCGAACAGGTGGCGAAGCCGTAAGAATTAGGTTGGCTGGAAAGTTCAGTTGCAATGAGTGATTGGATGAGCTTAATGGATAAAGTGGATCAGGCAAATCATAAGAGTGGCACAGGCCTAACAAGCCAAGAAACCAGATAGGTTATACAAGACCAGTGAACTAGATGAGTTGAACTAGCCAAACATATGGGATGGGGATGGGGATGGGCTATGGGCTAGACAAGCAAAACAGACCACATTAGTCATACGAGCTTGGTGGATTGGATTGGCTAGACGAGCTAATCAAATTGTATAAGCTAGACAAATTGTACTTTCCGAGTGAGCCAAATTGATTGTATGAACTATCTTACTCTTGACAGTCTGAGAGAGTTGCATTGTGCAAGAAGGCCAAATAGACCACGCGAATGAAGTGGGCCAGATGGATCTAGTGAAAATGGTGAGAACTGGGCATACTGGGTGAACCAAGCAAACTAGATGAGCCTGTTTGATCCTTAGAATTAGACAAACTTAGGGAGTATTTGGGAGAGCTTCTGCTACCTGCTTTTTAGATTCTGGATTCACAGAATCACTTTTGAGTGTTTGGGAAGGCTAGATTCTGCTTTAGCTTCTGTTGCTTTTGCTCAGAAGTTAGAAGCAAGAATTTGATGTTTCTACCTGCTTCTGCTTTTTTATTTATGATATAATATTAAAAAATAATATTTATATCCTTAAATAATATAACATTTTACCTGATTGTCACTTGCCGCTATATATATATTATATTTATATAAATTATATTATTTTTTATTTTTTATTTTTAATTAATTTTATATATTTTTTCAAATATTCAAATTATAAAAAAAATTAATTTTAATACTATATTTAAAATATCATAATAATTATATCACTATTTAAAATATAATAATAATTACGTGAACAAATTATTGATAGTATCGAAATTATATTTAAATAATTAAAAAACGATTAATTTATATAGTTTAAGGATATTATTATCATTCAATTAAAAATTAAGTTTGGAAGCAATTATTCTCCCAAACACTCAAACTTTATCTTGTATCAGCTTTTGACTTCTATTTTCAAACACTGCTTACTTTAGCTTCTTACTAACTTCAAGATAATCACTACAAGAATCACTTTTCAAGAAGTAAAAGCTCTCTCAAACACTCCCTTAGTGGTAGCATCCATTATGGATGGATAGCTGAGCATCGGATGAATCATCTCATTAACAAAGTATTCCATTAATGCTAGCTAAAAAAGAATGAAATGCATCATTTAAGTTATTATGTCATTCGATCCTCATCTCCTCCTACCAGCTATCTTCCAAGTTTGATGCCATGTTATTCTTTCACATGCATATGGATCAAGACATTGGAATGCTCATATGCTGTTGATTCTAACTCTCTTGTTTCTTTGCAGATAATGATGATTGACAACATGTACGGTATGGTATCTCCCTAGCAGAACTTTTAACCAGTCGAGTAAATTCTCAAGTAACTGAAAGAATTTCAAGTTTCGGGTCAAAATATGATCATTGCCAAATTCATCTGAAATCGCCTGGAGTATCAAATAGACACTGAAATAAAAAAATTAAAACACACACACACACACACACAAGGTAATGAAATCTCTTTCAATCTATTATCATGTAAATCCTTTCTGTTCCCTCAAATGTTTTTGCTGTCAGTCGATGTAAATTTTAGTTAAACCAGGATAGTTCCATGTTGGTTTGTGACCTGCAATTCCCCTTGATCTTGAGTCTCATAGTCTGTATCTATATACTCTATATATCCCCCTATACATATCTAATATCAGTCATTGCATTTGTACTTGTTATGTCGTCTCGGTATCTGATGTAGTCTCAATTGTACTAAACAAACAACTTTTATAGCAGTTGAATGTATCAGAGTCTGGCAGGTGCTGACTCGTTTATCAAAAACAGTCAATGCCTGCGCAAAATGTCTCGACTGTGAATGTCATATTTTGAAAAGAACAATGGATAGAAATTACTATGGCATCTGAAAGGATATGAGACCGAAAGCCTTCAAATCCTTGACACAAAGTTTGCTGAATACTCCCAGCAAGCGACCAACTTCCAGTGGATGGCTTCTGCTTCTCGTCACTGCCTGTGGTAAGTTTTTAAACTCAATCACCATGGCCATAGTTATCAAGGATATTACAATATTCAGTACTATAAACAGAACTTATTCGTTGATTTATTAGTCTAAATAATCAGTACTCGAGCTACTATTGGAACATCACCTCCCATTGATTTATTAGGCTAAATACTCAGTACTCGAGCTGCTATTTAATAATATCAAATAGGATTTAAAATCTCACCAATGGAGCAGAATTGAAATTCAGGTGAATTTCTATCTTATCTTCTGCATCCCTTCCAAGCATGGACAATAATGGTTTTAGTAACTTTATTTATTAATGTCTCTGCATTGCTCTTTTCTTCAAACATCCCTTTTAATAAAAGTAAAAAAATTATGTGTTTTACTCCTTTTAAAACGCTTTAACTTATTCTTGTTTTTTTGTTTACCTTTTCATTGAATAAGAACATTTTTAAATTTGTTGAAGGCATAAATGTCGACTAGATCTTTATTAAAATCATGAAGCCTTTAAGTAAAAAACTAAAGTGATTTTAGGACACTGACCCATTATATTAACACTAACCACAATATACCACGAGCATGAAGTGATGCCAACTGAACAAGTAATGCATAGAAGCCTCTAAATCATTTAGAACAATCAATGAAGCATCAAAAGTTTGATGAGTAATCAAAACAAGAAAATAAGCAAATTCCAACTTAAAACTTGCAATATCTAGATCGGGATCAAATAAATAGTGCATAATAAAACAATCCGTGATATCAAATTAAGGACTCAAATGTCTGAATTCAAGAAAACAAAAGGGCAAAAAAAAAAAGGTTTTTAGAACTACAAAATGATGTTCTTAGAAAGAATCTAGGAAAATGTTTTACAAAGGCATTCAAACTCCTAATGCACTTCTACTTTGCCACACCCATCTGGTTTTCTCTACCTTTAAGCTGCCTTTGTTTTAGAAGCCTTCCTCTTGGAAAGCCTCTTTGAAATCGAGTTCTTCATACCTAGGAAGAAGAGCAACCCACCAAATAGAGCTAAATTCTGCAGCAAAAGATGTAATTTCAGTAAACGAGAGACCAAACTGAACTACAAAGTTGGTAGGACAAAGATAAGTAAACAACCTGTGTGAACTTGGAAAAAAGTTCTACAAATTCTGGTCTTTGAATATCATAGTTGTAGAAATCGAACAAGATGGGCGTTGCAAAAGTCAAGTAAAGCAGCTGCAAGGAAGAAAGCAGGACGATTTTTAAGTGCCAATCATCTCAAATCGAATTAAAGCTAATTGCTCTGGGCAGTTAATGAAGTGCACGAAGACGATCCAAGAACTAAAGTAAGAACCCTCACTAGCAGTTTAGCCTTTATGCTTGCATTGAGGAACAAGAACTAAAGTCTAACGGAAAATAGGAACCAAGAACAATATTACTTACCAGAAGATACGCTCCAAAGGAACTGCTAAAGATGAATAGAAGCCCACCTAGCCCTTTAAGAGCTATGGCAGCAGAAACTATATGCTTCATCTGAAAGCGAGGAGCAAACAAAAAAAATCAATTTAACTAGTATTTATTATGGTTCGATTGCTAAAATACAGTGTAAGCATGGAGGAAAAAGAAAGAGTATTCTTACATCAACTTCAGGGATCTTTAGTCCTAGGTGTGACGTGATATGATTTACAAAAGTATTGTACTTTGGAGCAAGAAGCTTTGCTGCTGGTCCACCATCAACTCCAAACTCAATAAACCTGAAAACAGAAAGACAATATAACACATACCTTATTTCGGCGTTCTGCTAACTCAGGAAATACCATATACAACAGAAATTTTAACTTTTTACCATAAAAACTACACTAATGACTTAGCATAAGTTACACCAACTAAATTACACTTTCGTGGGGGCTGATGCCTAGAGCAAAGTTTCTACTTTCATTTTGTCAAGTTGCTTTTCAAACCAAGATGTGGACAGGCAGAGATGACATCTGAGCACTTCACACACTGTAACTACATTTTTTTGACATTGTAGTTTAGCAGTTCAGTGGGCGTTATTGTATACATATCCAATGATGCCAGAATAAACCATTTTATTATGCTCCTGATAGACCAATATGATGAAATACTACATACTATAAATATGATGAAACCAACACTAGAAGCATTAGCAATAATTATTTGCTCGAAAGCCTTCTATACAAGCTTAATTGCCATCTTTCAATGAAGTGGCATGTAAAAGAACCAACGGAAGAAAGGATCTCTGAAAAATGAAGGTTATGCAAAGAATAAGGGAATGTTCTAAAGTTATCCACTAAAAATAAAACACACTCTTCTAACAAGAAAATAGAAAAATATCCGTAGGTAGGTCATGGTAGAAACTTGGAGTGATCATTGGTACACAAGTGCAAGTACCACTACACGTTCATCACATGCCAACATATCTGAGCTGTATTCCTATGTAATTATACAAAGAACAAAGTATTTCCTTGATGTATATAAGAATTAGATATTAATTCCATCCAGCATACATCAAAACGCCAAATACAAAGAATCTACGGGACTCCTAGTTCTAGCTATATAGGTTCGCAAACTGGCATAGTTATAACAACCAAGTGATATTCTCTCTTTGCTGATCAAACACTAGTTTCAGGGATATGTTTGTTGATCTCTTTTTAAACATGTACCAAACTGGAAGGAACAAATATATGAAAGGCAACACACTCCTAAAACAGCAAGCACTTGTCAGATTTCTAAAATAACTTTAAAAAATAAAGTTGTTAACATACAAGTACAACATTACAATGCTCTAACACCAAACATAGAATCATTAAAATAATCTTAGAGGCCCCCAGGCATAGCACAGACGGTGGGCGCATGACATTTTTGGCGTAATGGCCAGGGGTCGATCCCCAGGAGGTAATGACTTGCATTTTTGGCCCCACCATGCGCTTGTTGTCTGTGTACCTGCATGAACCTCCATCCAGGTCCATGGGACCGGTTTTAGGGGGCCGTTAAGGTAGTGGATCTACCTTTTTTTATTAAAATAATCTTAGAGACATCACTTGAAAAGTAAAAAAACAAACATGATGGAGAGAAATTGCTTTAGAAAGAAAATGTTTTTTTTCCCAAAGCTTCAGATTCCCCAAAACTAAGAGGTCACGATGACTTCTAGTTGTAAATGAGCTCCATGCCACTTGTTGCAATGCAACGTTAGCAAACCTCACAATTTTAATGTTTAACTTTGCATTTGAATAAATAAATGGCATACAGAAAATCAGTTGCATATCACACCAAAATTTTAATATGAATCACCGTCTGACTCATATATAAAGGCTGAAAATAATCCCCCAATTACCTCAGCTGATTCTAAGATCAAAGATAACAACATCTAGAATTCTAGATATACAACTACAATCTCAAACAAGAAAAAACTATACGCATAGATATGATTCTGCTCAAATAAATTATGAAGCACAATGTGTCACTTTCTTTCTCCCCTGAAACATATTTGATGGTGAGTGACGACGTGCTTAAAGATGGAAAATTTATATTGCCTAATGTACGATCGAACAGCAACAAAGTTCTTCTAAAACCAACAAGGCATGTGATTAGCATAAAAGGGGGAACTTGTTTCCAAAGACAATTAAAACCGGATCCGGGGCTAACTAACTTCCTTGTTTAACAGATCATAACGAAGTTGGGGGAAACCCCACGACGGAACTCTTACCCAGACAAAAAGAACCGTAATTTAGCGTAAAATACAGTGAAACCTAAATCTCAGGACAGGAGAACCAGTACTCTACGCAACAAAAACGAGCAGATCTGAAGTCGAAAAAGAGAGCAGGGAGAAGCGAGGATGAAGCTTACTCCTGGTAGACGGAGAGGAGGAAGACTGATGCGAAGAGGACTCTCCCCGCAAAAGAAACGAACCCCATGGAGGCGTCGGCGTCTCAGAGATCGGATAGCCGGCTAGGAGATGGGAGGAGAAGATGGCCGACGACGACGAGAGAGAAAGATCCACCTCTTCTCGGTCCGGCTTTATTCAAAGCAGGAGGACGAGGGTGCCACGGGAAATGGTATAGAATCACGCTATTGCCACTGGACCCATCTAACGGTCCAGATTGGCGTTTAGTTAAAGTACCTGGAAGCCAGCCGTCAGATACGATTCCAGTAGTCCACACACGTGATCCTACGATCTAACGGCCAGTAGACACCGGCCTGGGGCCGGCGTCAAGACACGCGTTATGGATTCGGGCATTACTTGGTGGATCCGCCCCATTAATATCAATCCCACTATCCCATGGATCAAATAATAAAACAATGTTATTGAAGTAGAAATTGTTGGATTAGATAACATATATATCGGTTCCAAAGCCCAAAACGGGCCTAATTATAGTAGCCCAATTGCATGATGGCTCACTATTAGATGGCCCATTAAGCTACCCATTCTTAATAAAAAAAATCCTAAATGAACTTGGTCCCGCGCGCACGCGCGCGTGTGTGTGAAGTCATATTATGTTGGATGGCCTGAATCGAATAATAAAAAATGACCCTTATTTAGTGGATTTGTGTCACGTGTTGCAAGAAAGAAAAAAATAGGAAGAAAATATTAGAATTATCTCTTATTCGGTAGATTTGTTCTTTGGTGGGGAAAATATCAGAGAAGAAATCGCGTGCAAAAAAGAGTCATGCGTCGGTGTGTGCCTTTAAGCGGTGACAATAGAATTTAGCCAGTTCGTATCTTTCATTTTTTTAATATAATTGAAAAAAAAGACTCCTAAGATGGTTGGCCCTAAGGTGGTTGCCTACCTCGCCTATCTATATATATAGAAAGAGAGAGATGAACCCTACACACCACAAATGGATGACTATGGTGATGGCGGGCGTGGCATGCTTACTGGGATTAAAAAAATAGTTTAATAAGTTTCTTTTCCTCTTTTTCTTTCTCTTTCTTTGAGCGGCATGCAATTTGGCACTATTTTATTTGGCCACCCGCCTCTTTAAAGCCACGATATTCTTTCTTCCGATCCTCTCTCCCCTGATTCTAACTCTAGGGCTTTCGGTCGTCTCCTCCAGCTTCTCAAGGGTCGACAATGAGATAGAGTTTCCAGCACCACTAAAGTGATCCTCTCCACCTATGTGCTTGTGTTGAAGAATGGCATAAAAACGTGGTGCAAAGGTATGTTCCATGTGTGTCTAAGTTGGTCAAAAATTTCTACGAATTACTCTGGTCGTGTCCGTGACCCATGGTTCTAGCTAGTTTAGGGCAAACCACACAAACCAAAGTAACCAACTTTGTTGCTAGTTTTACCCTAACCAACATTCCCTTGATCACTTTGGTTATTCCGAACGAGCACCAACTTTATTGTTGGTTTTAGGGCAACCACTAACCAACATTGGTGTTGATTTTTGCAAAAACAAACTTAACGTTGGTTAGTAGTAGCTCCAAAACCAGCCCCAACGTTGGGGCTATTTTTGCAAAAATCAGCTCCAATGCTTGTGCCAACTTTGGGGCAGGTTCGTGTAAAAATCAGTTCCAACATGGTGTTGGTTAGGGCACCACGGTACTTGCAAAAACCATCATTCTAGTTAGGGTTCGTTTACTTAAACTAGCAACATGGTTTACTTTGTGAGAGGGGGGGGAGGTTGAATCACATGTATTTTTAAAATAATATGTTTTTTCAAATTTACAAAACTTGAGTGCGCAGTGAAATGAACTAAACAAGTAAAATAAAAATGTAAACGAAAGAGCGCACGCAACCTTCGACGACTCATACTTCAAGGCCCAGATTCGTTGGACTTTTTCGACGGGTAATCCACTAATTTCTCAACTAGTAAACTTTCGGTAGAATAGTCGAATACAATAAATTGAACCTGTATAGCAACTTATACTGTCCTTGCACAATTATATGAATTAAGTACAAATAACAATTATCGTTACCCAACACAGAAAAGGAGATCCTAGTTATGTTCGCGTGTTGGAGTTGAGCTTCCGGCAACGATCAATCGTAGACGGGTTTTATTAGGGCCGCAACACAAAAACGAGGAAGCAAAATGATCGCTAGAGCTCAAGAAGAAGGTGTAGAAGTTCTGTCTTTGGAGCTTGCTCTCGTTGACATTTTATAGAGCATTTGAGTCGCCTCATATTTGAAAACTTTATAAGATCCGAAGCCTAAGCAATTTATTATCTAGAAGGTGCCTTCCATGCAAACTGAGGTACCTCAATTCCTAACTGAGATGTTTTGGCTTCAAACAGAGGCACCTCCAAACCACTGAAAATTTATCTTCGACGTTTACTTTGTAGAAGCGCCCTCAACCAGCTGGGGTGTCTTGGCTCCCATATGAGGCGCCTCCAGTCGACATGGAGGCTCCTTTGGTACTGTTCATCCGAGATAAATTTTACAGTTTAGACCTTATAAAATAATGTTAGCTAGAAACAAAACATATCTTACAAAATAGAGATAGCACAAACATAAACAGGGCAAAATAAAATATTATTAATTAAATCCTATCTTCCAAGACAGAATCTAGCCAATGTCTTAGCTTAGAGTTTTGAAATAGGTTTAAGCTGACTATGCCTATGGTCCTACCAGGAACTCGTCCTTACCAGATTTCACTTTTCCAGTGCATACCTTATTTATCATTGTAAATATGCTCACTTCTTACCTACCGCTGACCCAATTGAATTTCCTGTCTGGACTCAACCATCCTGAACTTCAACTTGATGTCAGGCCCTAAGTCATTCAATTTTGCACACTTGGTAACAAAGTTAGATAACAACATACTTAATTTTCACTCATTTTTCATATATTAAAACTTGAGTTTGCTTATTAGTGCAAATTGCACCAAGAAATAATGCTTCTTTAAATTTAAGGAATGAAATACATTCCCTAAATATTAAAATAATATTTAATTTGGGAGAAAAAAATTAAAAAAATGAATTGGACTATGAAAAGTGGATATGCATAGGGAGAGAGAAAAAAATAATTAAAATAGAGATATGATAAACTATAGATCGAGAAATTAATGTACTATATAGTGAAAAGTAGATATTCAAATTTAATAATATAGTTCTCTATTTTAAAATTTAAATAACAATCTTGGATGCTCTTAGATCAAGCACCTTGCGGTGACATCACGGGCTGGGACAACCAATGTCCGGCTAGCCTTATCATGACATATAATGAGTCAAATAGACATAAGTCACACTCAAATCGATCAACTGTCAATTGATAACCATAAATTTATTCTTAATAAATCAATAGTTAGAAAATTCTCATATTTTTTTTCAACCTACAAAGTCTTTAAAATACAACTTTGACTTTGAAAAAACATGCTCAAGTTGGACATTCTATTTCTTTTAAGGGGAAAATGTGCCCAATTTTGACCTTAGAACTTAATTTGTGGTTAGGGATAGAGTTAGTATATATAAATCATTAACAGGCTAATCAGAGTAACTTTATTTATTAGTCAACCTTTTACATGAAATTAATTGAAATCTAATTAGCTTCCAAGATCCTCCATTCATAATAGAGACAGTTTATTTTTTCTTATAAATTTGATGTAAAGACAAAGTGAAAGAAATGGGAATATATTCTAAAAAGAAGTTGAACATTGATTTCTTGACATAAGAAAACTGTTTTAAGTGCATTGATCCCTTTCTCAAACATGTTGGGGAAGATTTTTTGTTGCATTGATTGATTTTGGGCCAAAAAAAATCCCAACTTATATAAATCGTCAAAAGGATACCTCTTTTCTTAAAAAAAAAATTAAAAATATCCCGTCAAAAATTTTATCCTTAGAATATACTTTTTTCCAATGTATACATAGATTAAAATAAAATAAATAATTTTTCATATTATAGTAGCTCCGGTAGTTACTGTAACTCTAGTTAACATTAGGGAGGTAAATAATCCTCCTGAATAATCCATACCCAGTTGAATAATAAAAATAAATAATAATCCATCAAGGGAGTGCATTGCAAAAAGAAATATTTATCCGGTTGGAGAACGATGTACATGGCCAAAGCCCTAATTTAATATTGGAGAGTTTTCTCAAATTTTCCCTTACTATAACACCTCTAGCTTAAACATTAAATACTATTATATCAAAATCCTTTTACCAACATGATGAAAATTATTTAATTAAATTTCATAAAATTATTTAAATTTATCGAAGTCATTTAAAAGAGTTATAAAAATTATTAGCTACTATAATATTATAATAATATTGTTAAAAAAACACATTTGATGTTTTTATTTTTTAAAAAAAGTTAAATTAATAATTTCACGCTATATGATAGATAAATAAATAAATAAATAAATAAAAGTATTTTTTTTGTCAAGCCAACTATATTCTTCCACTTCATTTGTTTTAGTCTTTCACGACATTTTGATTCAGATGTTTTAAAGAAAGGATCATCTCAACCCAATCAAAGTCGGTTCATAAAAGAAGAAGAGAATTTAAAAATAGATTTGAATTTATTTTAAGTACTTGTATAAGAACCTTCTTGAGTCAAACATTTGACTTTCTAAAGTCAAAATTAGATACTTGTTGGCTTGCCCGTAGACCATGCATGGTTCAACTCAACATTACATATCTATAATTTTAACTAATTACGCTTTGCGTTGACTTGACCTCATAGTCTGGCTAGAATTACGAAGATACACTCGAACATTCTTAAATTTGCCCATGCTAACAAAATATCAACCTTATTGGTAAATACAAATAAACATTTTGTTGAAGGCGGTTTATAAATAATTGCTCCAAATATATATATTTTTCCACCAAAGATTATATATTTTAACTGAAATGGTTTCTGTTGACTTCCGCTTGTTAATTTAAAATCGAAAGTCAACTTTTTTATGGCACCGGATGATGTATCATGTGATTTGCCAATCTATTTAGGGTCAAATTTTTAGATATAATAAAATTTTATTCCTAATATTAATACAAATATAATTAAAAATTAATTTTTTAAGAATAAATTTTGATAGCCATATTGTATTTTCAGAAATCTAATGAAAAATGACTTATCATTTAGTTTTAAAAAGCTAGTTTTTTTAAAATAAGATGAAAATACAACTAAATATTTTTAGAAAATATATTTTTGAAAATTTAAGAATACAAATGTTTTTTCACTAAATATTATTAGTTTATTAATTTGATATTAGACGTGGATAGTTGAGACATTCAATTCCATGAGTTTTTTTGATGTACCATCGGATTTTGTACCTCTGGCCCCCACGTAATTTGGAACAGCCGGTAAGGGAGATGATATGAGATAAACATAATTTTCTTTTTATTTTTTTGCTATAACCAAGATACCTACCATCGGTCGGAGAATTAGATATCTGAATTTTTAAAAGAAAATTATGATACCCACGAATTCATGATAAATGTGAATCTCTCTTATGTAATATTTTATTTTATTTTTTGCACGAATTGACGCAGGTACATACAAGGTGTTATTCCAAATAGGTCGTGGAGTTAATTTGTAGTGGGTGTAAAATGATTTATTGGATGTTTGACTTTTCGCATACAAAGGATTGCTTTAGGGTAAAATATTTCATGATTTATCTGTCTTTATTTTACTATGAGATCCACGATACAAAATCGTTTAGGATAAAAGATATCAACCTTTATTGCAATTAAGATACCCTCCATGAGTTGGGTGTATTTCATGCAAAGGACCCTTACTAGGATAAATATCTTTCATAAATTAATACTAAAAAAAATAGGAAACCATCATAAAAAAAAATGGTAAAGATGAAAATTTTACTGTTCCGAAAGCGAGCGACGTGGACGGCGAGTCACCAAAGTGTAGCCCACGACGACGGTAACGGAGAGAAGATGCTCACGTCATGCAAGATTAACACAAACGTTAAAGGGAACACACTGGAAGATTTTTCGGTGGAGCCCACTTCAACGCTCAAGTCGAAATGTTATCTCTTTTCGGAGAACAACGAGGAATCAATGTTTTCTCTAAGTTCGAAAAGCTTACCCCCTTATCTAGATGCCGAGGCATCTTATATATCCGAGGTCTTGGTACACGTGTCATCACGTTCTCCTCCACGTCCCTTAATCATCGGTTACTCAATAGATATCCTATCTTTTGGTAACGGTCGCTGCGATCATTAAGACCTTAATTGTCGTGCATTGCAGTGCGATAATTATTCAACGACTTTCTGTTCTGGAAAGAGGAACAGCTACTTGAAGTTAAGTTTTCTGACTCCTATACTGATCTTTGGGTTCCACTCTCCTGAGTCAATCTCGGAGTCTCGTCCCCTGAGCTGACCTCAGGACCTTCATTTATTTTTCCGAGATAGTTTCGGGAGCCTGATTCTCGGTCTGACCTCGGAGACTTTTTTTCATTCTCCCAAGGTAGTCTCGGGAGCCCGATTACCGGTCTAACCTCAGGGATCTGATCTATTTTTCCAGGATAGTCTCAGTTTGACCTCGAGCTCTGGTTCGGCGGACCCTGCCATGTAATTTTTCCGTGTCACATGTCCACCCCGACATACTCATCCCTATCATTTACCTTTTACTCCTATTAAAATATCCCTTCACATCCCCATTCGACAAGCACTCGCTGACCCACAGTTCATTATGAGATTGAGATGATTGATGAGGCGCAACGACCAGTTATTTTCAATCACATTTGGTGATTGAGCTCGTTATGGCTAATTTTAACTCGAGTTTATACTATTTTAATTCAGAGTGGTTAGGTCAAACACATACATTACATACGAGCAGAGACCGCAGCCTTAGGGCATCAGATGCAACCCTACACTAATAATTGACTAGCAAATGATGATAATAATAAATACTTATATGGGACAAAATAATTAAAATAATGCACGATATATCCTTTTCCGACCCCACATCATCGATCGTTAAAATAACTTCTCTGATGATTTCCAACCACATGAAGAAGAAATTAGGAGAAAGAAGCAATTTGATGATTAATTTTTATTAGTTAATTACCAAGAAGATTTGGGAGCTCAGAAACCCTAAGTAGTTCTTCCAAGTAATCGGCTCCAAGATCCTCGAGCTCCAGCACATGCTGGATGGCGCGCTGCGCGGTCGACGCCTTGCTCTTCCGGATCGCCGGCGACGGCCTCCGCCTCCTGAGCAGGTGCTTCTTCTTCAGGGCCATCACGAAGGAGCCGCCGTCGGATGCGGCGGCGCTCCTGCGCCAGCACTCCAACTGCCTAAGCGACTCCTGCACCAGCTCCATGGGGAAGTTGAGCACCGCCAGCTGCCCCCGCATCGACAGCGCCGCCTGGTCGTAGGCCATCGCGGCCGCCTCCGCGGTGTCGAAAGTTCCCAGCCACACCCGCATGCCGTTCCGCGACGAGTCCCGGATCTCCGCCGCGAACTTCCCCCACGGCCGCCGCCGCACGCCCCGGTACCCGACGGCCGACGCGGCCTCGGGGACCGCGTCGAGGAGGGCCATGTCGGCGGAGTCGTTGACGTCGAAGGGGAGCTGGGGGGCGGCGCCGCAGGAGAAAGATCCGGAGGATCCGGACGAGAACTCAACGTTCATCGGTCGATCTATTTATAGGAAATTTATGGGAGCGGCTTCGATTGGGTAGACGAAAATGGGAGGGGAGAATATTTATAGCAGGAAGGGAATCAAAATCTCCAGTGACACGAAAAGTAAACGGGCGGAAATGAGAAAGAACGACAAAAACCGAAAGGGACCCACCGCACTCTCCCCTGGATTGCGTGACGTACGGCGGCTAGATACGACAAGATACGATCACGTCACGCGTGAAAGGTGATCGAGGCGTGGTTGGATGCTGTCGGGATCTATGGCATGGCCGACTTGCCCTCGGAGGTAAGGCATGCAACAGAATAAGAAAAGAAAAACAAAAGGACGTTATTTTTTTATTTTGGTTTGATGTTTTTTCCACTTAATGTGAGTCTTTTTATTATTATTATTTTGGGCACACAAAATATCTTTAAGTTAATTTTAAATTTTGAATTTTTTATGGTAAGGATTTAATGAATAAAAGTAGTAAAAAATCTCATGGGAGTAAAAAAAAAAGATGAGTAAAAAAATAATAAAGTGTGTCTTATTTTTATAAAAATTTTCAAATGAAATGTATGTGAATTATTGGATATCTAGGATATAATCTCATTTTAATGTTGACAAAAAAAACTATAATAAAAACTTAAATATCTCATTGGAGAAATTCCATATTTGCATTGAAGACCTGACCAAATTTAAGGGGCACTAATTCTTACTTATGATGCACGGCTGCCGATTAAGATTGATGGTGCCTTAATTAATTGATCATAATTATGTGTCACCCTAAAAAATATCAGCTAGAAAATAATTCCACCTAAATTATTAACAAGTAACACTCATCAATTCTCTTTTGAAAAATGATGTTAGATTAACACGTGTTTTATAAGTTAATTAGTTGGATATGTATGTAATTAATTCTTTAAACTAATTGAAAAATGCTATTGCTGTCTGACATCATTCTGTTTGGATCTTTATTGGGGGAGATAATTAATAGAAAATAATGTAGGTGCATGTGATTATTTCCCTTTTTAGGTTTACATGTGATTAAGTTATGTTGTATATTTGCATGCATGTGAATGTGTCATTCCATTTGTATTTTCTGGTGGCTGTGAAAACAGACAATGGGAAGTGACAGCGTGCAAGCATCTGATCCATGCAATAAAACTACAATTAATTAATAAAAGCCATCAAAAAAATTCCCTATTTGCATAAAAAATTATCTCATGGGGATACCTGAACCCTTAAATACAAAGTATGATGAAACAAATTCACATTCATACAAAATCAAGGACATTCACAGTATTTAACAATTCACAAAATATAACATCACAAGAGACAAAGTTTACATTCCCAATAGCTCGTCTCCAATGTTTTGGGAAGCATGCATGTCTACAAGAATTATTTAAAAAAATAAAAACCTAAAATAAGGTCAGGGGTGAAGGATGACTATGTTTAAGAGGTACTAAGGTTAGCTAATGGATAAGGATTAGAGTTACACTGAAAAGGAATATTAAAATGGAGTAGGATGATAAAATGCAAGAGAAGAGAGTAACTCAGCAACTAACTCGAAATTAAGTTTCACTAATTAAGTACTCTAAGGTATTAATAGATTTTTTTTTAGATGTGAAAAAGTTCAGAGCTACTCTGTGAAACAGACAGAGCAGTTGTGTATTACAACTTCAAGTATTCACTATCATTTACAAAGCGTGTTCATCATGGAACAAATGGTACTAAAACTAATGTCACCATATTTTCCCTCTGAAATAAATTAAGAATACATTTTCGATGCAGAAAACCCCTACCTGCTGTTGCTGCACATACAATCGAATTTATATCTGACCTCTGTCCTCTTTTTATCAATTCGTATGAAGCCCAATGATGGTGCTGCTTGCTGGCAGTTTAGATTTAACAGTTTGGAGAATCAGGAGGTCTGTCGTCAGCTTTTGATATCAGAAACTGTGTGCCGTCTTTGAGATGGCCCGTTGCGGTAGGCCAAAGCCATTTCAGAACATTTGGACCAAGAATCTGTCAGACAATTACAATCAGTAAAGTCAACTTAATGAGAAAATTCATGACATTACAAAGTTAAGAAAGGGATGTAGTACCGTGGAAAGATTCTTATATACACCAAGATCGAACCGATGATGATACTTCTGGCCACTTTTCTTAGCCAGCCACATTGCTCTTACCGCAATTCGGTACTGGTTGAAAAACAAGTAGGTGGATATGCCATTATCATGAAGTGAATACATAATGCTGAAGGTTTCAACGTACAACTGACCTCTATGGTCGTAATGTTATGAGTCAGCAGATAAATGTGCCAGCCCAGTAGGGTGCTCAAAGCCAAGCTCAACAAAGATATAAGAGAACCAAAGAGGACCTGTCATTTGTTTTGTCAGTAATATTAATATGAAAAGAAAAGAGCTAGAAATGGAGAGAGAACAACTCATACACTTTGCTGTGCTAAATCAAGTTTGAATTCGTATATGTGTAATGACCAATCAATGTTGTGTCTTTGCATGGTTAAGATTATTGATTAGGCATTAAACATGAATGGTCAAGATGGTGCCACGTTTGTTGAGTAGGAATAGGGATCAATTTGTGATCGTTGGTTCTGACCAATAGGAGCTTGACATGCGTCCAAGTCAATTGAAGTCGTTATCAAGATAAGCTAGGTCCCCCAGTAGTTGTGGATTCACCTTAGAAGAGTTGGAGCCATCAAACGGGACTTGCCAACAGGGGAGGACTACAATTCTCTAAGCAAAATGACAAACTCTCCGCCTTAGATATCTTCCAACCTCATTCGGTCAGTTCACAAACACTTTCCATTTCAACTCCACCAACTTCCTTGAAGCTCACTTTGTCTCACTGCACCATTCTGACTCATCTCATTCCAAAGACATCAACCACCAAGCACAAGACCTAGCCTAGTTCACCTCAGACACATTACCTACAACTTGTCTGAATTAATTCCACTAACCCGACCAAACTCCTACCAACTTAACCTCCTCTAGCCCACAACCCAAAATCATCAGTCTGAGTCGGGAACAAAATCCATGCAGATTTCACTGCCTATTTTATTTGACAATAACATATATCTTCCATGCAATTTGACTACAAGGTATGAAATTTCATTCATTGGCCAAAATTGCGTATGGATTTTATTATACTATTTGATCTTCACTCACCAAACATATATCAGGGAATTAGTAATCATCTTGTTCTGGAACCGCCTACTTTTGAGAATGTCAAGGTTTGAGTCTTTCTAATGGGTAAAGAGCAGTTGTTGCAACTTGACTGATATATATTCTAATAAAATTATACAATTCATGTGGCTCAAGCTCACTTTGTTATAGTATAAGCAGTGTTGCTCTCAACTATTTGCCTATTTGGGTAAATCACTAGCAATGTTTTAATTAGCTCAAATATAGTTTTCTTGGTCACCTCCTATCTCTTATTCCTTCAATTCTAATCAGCTCATTGTCTAGGTAAAAAAAAATATTGGTCATCCTTCGACATGATAATACCATCTTAATCTAGATCTCATTTTATTATCCATTCAGGCCAGGCTATATCTACGTATATTTAAGCTCCCTAGCTCACTGACAAAGCAGCAAAAGAAAACTACGAATTCCCAGCATGATTGAATTTCTGGATACCACAAGAGGACTATTTTATGGGCTATACTACATTGTTCTCGTGCCTTCACGCTGTATATTATGGAGTAGTTTGGGACAGATTGATCTTGAAAAGTGGACATGAATGCTCATGAACAATCCGTGCGAGAATGATAAAATTACGCAGCGGAAAAATAAATCCCTTCCAAGTGATCCATGCAAAAAACATGTACAAAGTTTGATCTAGAGTTATTAGCTTCGTTGCGTGTCCCTTAATTTATTCCGACAGTAACTTAGTTCGCCGGATTTCTGCACGATCAAAGTGATCGTGCCTCTAGTAGTATCCACACGAACACGTCTTGTTCGTTGCACCAACTCGGTCTTGAAGAAGAACCACCTTAGTTGTACTAACAACTTGGGATGGTTCACAAAACAAGAAAACCAAAAACCCCAAAGGTGAGTTTAGGCCAAGGTGAGGGAGAAGAGGAAGAAGAGAGACCAAAGTTGATTCATTTGATTAATGTCCATTAATCTCAATGAATATCAAAGTCTCTTAGTCTTCCTTTGGCTTTTAATCTTCTATTCATCCAATGAATATTATGCCTCTTGGTATTCCTCTCTAATAATCATTCATTAAACTTTTAATAAACATTAACCCATCTTAAGTAGTTGAGTCTAATTCAAATGAGTCTAACTAGGATTAGACTCAATCTCATAGTTCAATTGAATTCATTTGAGTCTAACTCAATTAATCCAATTTCAGATCACATTTTAGTCAAACTAAAATCAGTATCTCCGAAATAACGTGTTCTTTGTGTGTGACCAATAAGCTCTCATAACGTTGGCAATGAATCTAAACCATTTTAGATACATAAGCAATGAACGACATCTAGCAATGAATCATTGCTACCCAAGTGACAAGAATGTCGAGATCCAACCTAACCTTTCAGTGTCTATTATTTGTATGACTTTGTCCTTCTATCCTTAATATCTAGATTGATCAATGAAGCATAGACCGTGTCATCCTCTTATCAATCTTTATGTTTCTTGATCCCTAAGTAGACTCACTCAACCAAATGAACTCAATATATCATATTGACTCATTTGACATGATCATGTTTAGTAGTGCTACTCGATCAAGGGGCTCACAATTCACACCTGTCATTGAAGGGATAGATCCCATCTACATCACTCACATCCTTCTACATAATTTGTTGCATACCTAGTGATCGACTTTATAGTCCACCTTGTTACAGGTGACGTTTGGTGATACCAAAGTATACAACTCCTTATATAGGGAATCGTAGTGACTTCAGGTCTAAGGACTATTCATACCAATAGTTACTATGAGAAAGTTTATAACACTCATATAACGATACATGAAACCTTCTCATGACGGGTCAATTCAGTACATATTCTCTAATATATACTCATATGTCAACTTGATATCCATATCTATGACTTGTGAGATCAAGTCATCAATTGACCTATATGCTAGTCTCCACACATTAATATTGTCCTTGTATATTAATGCTTGACTAGAAATAGTTAAGAGTAGTATTTTTACATCAATTCAACCAATTAATATGATATAGATTAAAACCTACTACCCAAGGACATTATTATACTTATTCATTTGACACAAATATGAAACAAATATAATAATCATAACTTTGTCTTTATTAATAAAATATGATACAAAAATTTCCTAATCAATCATCTCATAATTGACTCTAGGGTAATACTAACACAATAGGACAGAGACGTGGATATTCTAATATTAGAAAGGATGATGTAGCACCTTTGCACCCGTGGAATTTTTAAATAATGGAATTGAATTGAATTATAGAATGAATTCAGGGAATTGAATTCAATTTATATTTGAATGATCGGTAAACAAAGGATTGATTGTGGAATGATTTAAACTATATTTGAGCTTTACTAACCTTCGTGATAGGTTAGGAATTAAACATTAATATGTGAGGTTATTTAGAATTTCATTGTTGGAATTCAATTCCACCATCCACCTATTTGGGATGGATTGATTCCTTAATTTGTGGATTTTATTCCATGAGATCAATCCTTCACTTAGTTACTTCAAATCATGGAATTCCATTTCCAATAGGGTGTTATATTCCATAATGCAGAGAAAAATGAAATGATCTTGGATACAGAAAAAATAAAATCACATTCGGAGCAATCCTGAAAGTTAAATGATCTAAATATGTTAACAGAATAATCATTAGGCTTAGTAACAAATTAACAATATCAGATATTCAACAGATACAGCATTTTGTATCACGTAAGCCAGATTAAATCACTTTAAAATATACCTACCAAACAAGATATAAAATCAACAAGAGTTCATTTCATGAAATAAACCTAATGCACTAAATTGTGCACTTACATAGAAAATCTTATTATAGACTCCCTCAAATTTGTGATGCTCTTCAAGTGTACTGATAAAAAACACCACCTGAGATATCAAATCAATCGGTTTATTACTTTTTGATCATGAACAAAGATAAAATGCAAAAGGTCAAAATGCACAAGAATAAGGACATATGCCAGAGTTAGTTATATATGTAATATGATGGGTAAATGCAGAAAAAATACCATGGAATAGATAGATGCCATGGCTGCATGAAAGACACATAAAATGAAGGCTTTATAGTTCGTGTATCCTACACAATTACTTATCCATGCACAATGATGATCCTGCAGCCAATTTAGATTGTTACAATGTAGCTTTTGTACAAAATAAACAAACCTCAACATTGTTAATAAGCATAAGGTGTATCATACCTACCATTTTCAGCACACACCTTCTGCAGACTCGACAGTGATGTGCTCGTGGTGGCTTATAAGTGCTACATTTATCACAATATTTCAAGGATTCCCCCTGTTGACAACCATTCAAATACAAATGTTTAATACTGAGAATCGAGAACATAGTGATCTAAACTACATAGATATGGACTTGCGAAAATAGCATGCTCCTATATCAATGCAAATAAGGGATCGACAATAATATATTATCTAAGAAAGGTGATAAATTGGTTAATAGCAAAAGATATTTCAAGTAGAGGATCAACATCTACACATGCAACTAGTTCTAATTTCATTTACACATATCTTGCCTAGAGTAGCTAACAACTGTAGACAGAATACTCAGGAAAAAAAGGAAACTTAATGTTGAAAGATCTTAAAATAGAGTAAATACATTGATAGTAGGTTCAGAAACCATCTATTACAATAAGAAATGATGTTTCCAAAGTTTTGTAGTCAGCTACATGGATTTCTAAGCCTATGTAAGGCCATATCAATCATCAGTAATACTTAGGTCCCTTAGGCCTTACAATTATGCTAATGATAATATTTTGGTTGCTTTGTATTTTGCACACCTCCAACTTTAGTTAGTTCAACTTGTGTGACTAATTTGCAACTAACCGCACAGCAAACCTATTTTGGTTAAGCATAAAAGCTAAAAGGGCACTGCAATAGATGATTCTTCACATTTCCTGATCTCGAGTAACAAGAAAAGAGTTACGAGATTTTAGATCTATTGAATAATGGACGATTAAGCCTAAGGAAATAAAGGTTTGACAGATGTTCACCATAAATTAGTATCTGAAATTGGGGTTTGAAAGATTCAATAGTATTAATGGCTTCATATAGTGCACTCATGTATCAATCTATTTCAGTCCACCTCATCACAAACTGAATCAGAAGAATAAATAAACCGACACCAACTGTACATTTATTTCTGAACTCGAGATTCTCCCAGGAAATTATAGCCATTTGTAACTACTTTTGCTAAAAAGGATACGGATACTAATACAAATAATTAACGATCATCATCATTAGCTTGAGCAGCGCATACGCCACAAATCCTTTAGGATGTAGAAGAACCCAAAGGAGAAGTTATTCAAATGTGGCAATGCTACTAGAGAGAGATCCAAGAAAGTCACTCCAAACAACAAATGGATCCAGTGAATCTCAAATCTAATCAGTATGACAAATAGTATGCATATGGCCTCGTTTGTCATAATCAAGCCATCCACAGACATACAGTAGGGCTTCCGAACACAACCATATCGTTTTCATCAAACTCTCAGCTAAAACACCATGACACTGAGTCCTGAGTCCAAGTTCTACCTCATAAATAAATAAAAAAAAGAAACAGGAATTAAGGTGAATAATAACTCACAAACTTCAGAGGGTCTTCAGTTTCGGGGGCGAAAGAAGGAGGAACGCTTCCCGGATCGGTGAGAACGGCCACGAAGAAGGAGAACAAGCACATGAAGGCGAGCCCGCTAAAGATGCAAGCGTTGAGGCAGCCGGCCGAGGTGCTGAGGCCGAGCAGATCGTCGAAGAATACGAACACCGTTATGTAGTACACGACTCCGATGAGGGTGATCACCGCGATAACCGGCGACGAGGCCAATCTTCCCTTTCCTCCCCCCATCGGCCTCTCCCGGATCTGACAGAGAGGAGGAAAGGAATGACGACTATGGAAGAGATCAGGTAACCTTTTCTCCTTCCCGGGATCGGCCATCCATTTAATCGGCAGACACGAATCTTGAAGGGGATCTCGATCCCTCCTGGCAGTGTTCAGTTGCACGATTATTGACGACTAGGCGTGTCATGGATCCTGTCCAGACCGTTCCGTTTAAAACGCAGAAATCCGCGGTTAGTGGCTTTGGGCTGGACAAGTTCCAATATTCATCGCTCATCTCAAATGATCCAATATCTTCGATCCCATCATAAAATATAAATAAATAAATAAATTATAGAGAGTATTTTGTAATAGTGCAGCGATCATTTATATGAGAGATCACACATCTAACGAGGAAGTCTCCGCATTCATTCTTTATAAAAGGTCATATATAAACTTTGAGTGTCCCACATGGTCACCCCAATCATTTGTAGAGAGACAGCTAAAACAGAAAATCATACAGACATCACATGGAAGGATATATTTATCAAGGAAAATAATTAGGAACATGAAAAATTCAACGTGAATCCAATATAAAATCCAATTGCACCGATCCTCGACGGGTTCACCCGTCCCCCCAGGTTATAGTTTTGTTCGGGGCGACGGCCGGAGGCCGCCGCCACTGTCCGAACGACAATCGAACGTGTATATAAAAAGTGCCACGTCATTCATGTTGAGTTTCACGCTAAAATTTCACGTTCTCTATCATTACTCATTTATCAATTTTATCAGGAATCGACCTGCTTCATTATATAAATTTAATGAATAGTGACCCACTCTACTATACTATGCCCATGGAATAGAATACCTAGCATTTACTATAGTAAAAATTGATTGCGTTCATTTTAGGTGTCTCACAGTTCATCTCTAAGTTATGTTTATAATCAATTGGAAATAGCTAGAGGTTGGGAGAATTTTTTTCCCAAAAATATATGCATGCTAAAAATTAATCTTTGTCGTTATAATAGGGGAGCACGCAAGCAGGGTATGCGCCTGAAATGGGTAAGATAAGCTCTTGGGTTATGGTATAGCGGTAGGACAATTAGTCGCTATCATAGGCATTCGCGATTCGATCCACAACTATGACGTATTTTGTAGAAATTTTTCTTTCAAATGGAAACGTTGGACTTCTAGACCGTTCACTGTAAACGCTTCTTAATTTATCTAAATGATGGAAGAAAACTTTCACACTGATCATCCTGATCCAACATTTTTGGTATGGGTAAGATAACAACCCTTAAGTCTCTTTCTTTTGCATGCTTTTCAAGCTAACTTCTTATCACTATATTCATATCATTACTTTGATCTTTGCCTCCATCTTTTGCATGCTTTTCAAGCTAACTTCTTATCACTATATTCATATCATTACTTTGATCTTTGCCTCCAGAATAGACCTAATATAATTAGTTCAAAAGTTTCGATTTTCCAATTTTAATTTTCTTGAAATGCATATGTTTTCTCTTTTGTGAAAGAAAACTAAGCAATTTCCTTCCTATATCTATCCAGAATTTTGAAATTTTCATATATATTTTAAAATTTTCCATTTTGCAATGAGATTTAGAATTTCAATCTTACGCAAGACATAGATGAGTATGTTAGATTCAAGTAGTAAAGGATGATTTATTTGTCTCAGGATTAACACAGAAAAAATAAATCATACGAGTTACTAGCTAGAATGTTGTAACTAGTGCATGGGGAGGACAAACACATTAATTTTATTAGATTTTGACTGTCAAATTTCAAAATGATAATACCCATACTGTAATAATCTGTCCATCCCATGAAGACAGAGCACGTTAGATTCAAGAGCTATGAGTTAGTGTTTGTGGGAGTTGCGTCATCAAGATTCATTTGGTTTTTTGAGATTGTCATCTAGTCATTTGATGCATAAGAATCTTGATTGCATCGACAAACACATGACTATACTACATGTTTCGCTACTTACTCTCGAGGCTTCGCTACTTGCCCTCGAGGCATGATGTGATGATTAAATCTTTCATTGATAAATTAAAATTTTAAAATTTGAAATTCAACTATGGTATATTATCGGAAAGTTTTCCTTTTAATATATAACGGATTCGAGAATGTTGATTGTCAGAATGACTTTCATGTATACTTTTCTGATTTACTCTGACAATAATAAGTAGTATAAAATTTTCATGAGGCTAGATCGATCCTCCCAGATTCAATATTATCTGACTTGATTAATCATTTTAATTTAGCTAATTAACTAAATGTAGTATAGTAGTATTAGTAATCTTTATTACTTAATATCTAAATTTCTTAACTAGGGGTTTGCATGCCTCTAGATGCTCTGGAGATGCAAATGATCAGATCAGTTTAAAAGTTCCCGGAATAGTAATGAATTTATTTGTATTTATAGTTTATGGATATTATTCCGCATTCTTTGCTTAATTGTTTATATTATGGTCAAAATAGGGTTTACCAAATGAATATAACAAGAACTATCAGAATGAAAATGAGAGAGTGAAAATCATAGTGAATGACGTGGCATAACGTGACATGACGTGGCATAACGTGGCAGCATGACGTGGCACTTTACATGCATACGTCCGATTATCACTTGAACATCATCGGCGGCCTTCGACCGTCGCCCCGAATCAAACTATAGCCTGGGGGCACGGTGAACTCGTCGAAGATCATGCATGCAAGATGTCATATCATTCATTATAATTTTCACATTCTCATTTTTATTATCCCAATCATTATTCATATATAATTAATTAGGTAATCTTCAGCATTCTAACTTTATGTAAAGATATATCACTACTAATATTGTATATTGTCAGTGAAAACATGAATATATTTGAATATATTGAAAGATTTTGATCTTATTTAATTTTGAAAATATGATCAGAAACAAAAGATTAATGGTACTATTTTTTTTCCTTTTCATAGGGCAAAAAATATTACACATTCACATGAATTTCATGCATGCTCCATGTTAGAAAAAAAGGAAAGAAAACTATTGCTCAATACTATTGTAAAATACAATAAAGTAGGCACTTAAGTAGATAATAAAATATATAGATGTAGGAATATGATAAGAAAAGCGCAGAGTTAGGAATAGTTATCTGGTTGAAGCGCTGGCGTGCCGACTGTCCTTAGAGAATTGATTGCCGCCCTACGGTGCAAAGGCTCCCGGCAAAATTCCCCCAAGATCCGACAACCACGCAGCGTCGTAGGTGCACTCCAAGACGATCGCTGCTCGCGGAGACAACCTCAGATCGTACAAGGCGAAGCCTCAAGAACCAAACGCCGAAGAAGGCGAAAGAGGGAAGAAAAAAAAACGCTCAGAGAGAAAGGAGCAGAAGAGAAGAAGCAGTGAATAAATCAATTATGCAATCTTCCCTTCCATTTATAGTTTCGAAAAGGCAATTGCATGCCTCTTCCTCCGAGGGGTCGCGGCTGATGAAGCATAGCGTCGCGTAGTGCGACGCTAAGGAAAGACACGTCGTGTGCCTTAAAAAAATGAATAATAAAATAATAAATTATTTGAAATTCAAACAAAAGTCAACAATCCCCCACAAATTTCAAATTATTTTGGTAAAATAAAAAAAAACAGGTCTTGAGGCTTTGTCGTAATGAGCTTTCAGTGAAAATACCTTCCGGTTTGAATTTTCACCTAAGTAAACCAATCTTATTCACACAGGTTTGAAGTGAACTAAGTCTTGAACTTAAACCTTTAATATGTAAAAATCAATTGGCAACAACTCATCACAGGCGACGGTTGAATCCTTCTGGGTTGGTGCATTACGGCCATGCCACCGAATCTTGTTTCATAAGTGTTAAGGAGAGTTGCCCAGACCCCCCACACCGTGGCCTCACAGTTACACTTACATAGGTGAGTTCTCCAAGGATGTACTGCAAGCATCCTGTCATAAAGACCTCGAACTCATTAAGAGCCTTAAGCTCATCCTTACTAGCAGTCAAGCATCTATCCAGGAAAGAGACTTTGAGATTATATCTCAATTAATTTATGCTTACGGTTCACCCTTATAGCTTGTTTATACCACATTGAACCTACTTCTTGGGATCTCCAATCAGATAGGTTGGGTTGCCGCTATAGATGAAACCAGAATAGGCCTCAGTCCCATTCCCTTACTGGATCTCTTGATTTTCTCAGAATCAAGTCCTTTTGTGAGTGGATCAGCAATATTGTCTTTTGAACTTACAAAGTCCAATGACACCACTCCTAGAGACACTAGCTCACGAACAGATTTCAATCTTATTCGTACATGTCTCTTCTGTTTTTTGTTATACTTGGAGCTTCTAATCTGAGCTATTATTTTTTGATTATCACAGTTCACTGAAATAGGAGGTATTGGCTTCACAATCAAGGGAATCTCAGTAAGAAGACCCTTAAGCCAATCAGCTTCAGTTACTGTGGTATCCAAAGCACACAATTCTGCCTCAGCTGTAGAACGGGATATGATCGTCTGTTTAACAGACCTCCAAGCAACTGTACCGCCTCCAAGTGTAAAAACATAGCCAGTAACGCCTTTACACTCAGCGGTGTCAGCTATTCAACTAGCATCACTATATCCCTCCAGGACTGCAGAGAACCTCCCATAGCACAAGCCCAAGGATATAGTACCCTTTAGGTATCTGAGTACTCTGTCTAATGCATCCCAATGTGTTCTGTCCGGACAGCTGGTAAACCTGCTAAATTTAGTTATAGCAAACGAAATATCAGGTTTAGAACAATTTGCCAAATATATTAGACTACCAATTATTTGGGAATATCTTAATTGAGACACAGCCTCGCCACTCTTATTCTTGTGGAGAGTCTTTGAAGGATCATAGGGTGTGACTACAGATTTTATGTGGCTATAGTCATATTTCTCTAACACTTTCTCAACATAGTGTGCCTAAGAAATTGTTATTCCATCAGTTGAGCGAGTCAACTTTAGCCCTAAAATCACATCAGCACAACCCATATCCTTCATATCAAACTTACCACTTAAGAGAGCCTTAGTCTCGTTAATAATTGAAAGGTTAGATCCAAAAAGTAAAATATCATCTACATATAAACATAAGATGATACATTTATCACCTTTCATTTTAGTATAAACGCATTTATCACAGTCATTAATTTCAAAGCCAAATGATAACATAGCTCTATCAAATTTTTCGTGTCATTGCTTTGGGGCTTGCTTCAAACCATAAAGAGATTTTACTAACTTACAGACTTTATTCTCACTTCCAGAAACTACATATCCCTCTGGCTGATCCATATATATCTCTTCTTCAAGATCTCCATTAAGAAATGCCGTCTTGACATCCATTTGATGGACCTCAAGATGATATATGAATGTCAGTGCTATCAATACTCGGATTATAGTAATTCTAGTAACAGGGGAATAAGTGTCAAAATAATCAATCCCTTCCTTCTATTTGAATCCCTTAGCAACCAGCCGGGCTTTGAACTTATCTACTGATCCATCAGGTTTTAACTTCCTCTTAAATACCCATTTACATCCAATGGTGGTGCAACCAGGGGGCAAATCTACTAACTCCCAAGTGGCATTAGAGATAATAGAGTCCATTTCATTTTTAATGACTTCTTTCCAGTGCTTAGCTTCAGGAGAAGCCATAGCATCTCTATATGTCACAGGGTCACCTTCTATATTATAGGTGATAAAGTCTTGGCCTAAATCTTTAGACACACGTTGCCTCTTGCCCCTTCTCAATTCTGTACACTCACTAGATTCATATAATCTAGAGTGACTTGAGGAAGGTATACCCACTAAGGATAATGGGACCTCTATGGAGGCAGTGTCATCTCTAGTAGGAGTACTAGAGATAGACTGAGGTGTTCTAGTCTTCATAGGAAATATATCCTCAAAGAATGTAGCATCACGAAGTTCTACAATAGTGTTTGCATCTATTCCAGAAATTTCTGATTTAATAATCAGAAACCTATATGCAGAACTATTCTGAGCATAACCCAAGAAAACACCATCTACAGTCTTCGGACCAAGTTTTTTTCTTTTATGTTCAGGTACTAGCACTTTTGCAAGGCACCCCCACACTTTTAGGTATTTCAAACTTGTCCTTCGACCTTTCCAAAGTTCATATGGGCTTTTATCCCTTGACTTCATAGGTACTCTATTTAACACATGACAAGCAGTGTATAGAGCCTCCCCCCACAAGAAGTTGGGTAACCCAGAACTACCTAACATAGAATTAATCATATCTTCAAGGGTTCGGTTTTTGCGTTCTGCTACACCATTAGATTGAGGACTATATGGAGCAGTGACCTCATGAATTATACCTGAATTTTGACAGAATTTTCGAAACAGATTTGAGGTGAACTCTCCACCCATATCAAACCTTATCCTCTTAATGGTTTGGTTTGTTTGATTTTCAGCCTCAGATTTGAAGATCATAAATTTATCTAAAGCTTCATCTTTAGTTTTCAGCAAATAAACATAGCAATAACGAGAGTAATCATCAATGAAGGTAATGAAATACCTTTTATGGTCTCTCGTTATTAAACCGTTAAACTCACAACAGTCAGTATGAATTAATTCTAAAATATTAGAATTTCTATCAACTGATTTGAAGGGTTTACGGGGTTGTTTATATTGCACACAAACTTCACATTTTTTCTTATCATTTATGGCATGCTTAAGAATCATGTCAAGATTCATCATCCTTTTTATAGTTTGAAAATTAACATGTCCTAATCTATCATGCCACACATCATAAGACTCAATGTTATAAGAACAACCAATATCACTAATTTTATTAATAATCGTATTTTCAACATTGAGTTTAAATAAACCTTCATTAAGGTAACCCTTTCCAATAAAGGTTCCTAAATGTAACAATACAACTTTATTACATTTGAAGTTTAGCTCATAATCAGCACGAGCTAATTTTGACCCGCTAATCAAATTCCGTCGGACCGCTGAAACATGATGCACCTCATGCAGTGACAGGACCTTCCCTGAGGTAAATCTCAAGTCAACTCGTCCAATCCCTAACACTCTGGCTGCAGAATGATTCCCCATGGTTACGGAAGTGCCTTTAATTACCTGATAAGTAAGGAAGGCAGAGCGATCAGCACAACAGTGCACATTAGCACCTGTATCAACTAACCACTCATTGGGTTGATAGATCAAATTTAGTTCGGGGTTAATGGAAACGAACCCATTGCTGGTCACAACATTGACCTGCGCCTTGGTGTTGGGCACATTGCCTTGGTTCTTCTTCTTGTCCTTCCGTTCAGGACAGAATTTGGCAAAATGTCCAACTTGTCCACAAGCCCAGCACGGCCTAGTCCCATGCTTCTTCTGAACCTTTGGTTTGGGTTTCATTTTGTTTTTTATTTTTTGGTTTTTGAATTTGTTCTTGTCAGAAGAGACCACCACATTTGCCTTTGGAGCAAATTCCATAGGTATCCCCTTATCATCAACCTTATGTTGCTTCCGATGTTCTTCCTCGATATTTAAGACAATCATTAAATCTTCAAGAGAGATTTTACCTCTCCTGTGTTTAAGTGTCATGCCAAAATCTTCCCAACTCGGAGGTAACTTTTCGATGATAGACAAGACTTGAAGTTTCTCGGGTATCGGCATTTCTCCATCGGCAAGACCGTGAATCAAAATTTGAAATTCATGGGTCTGCTCAATGACAGATCTACCTTCAACCATTTTGAAGTTTAAGAACTTTCCCACGGTGTACTTCTCTAAACCAGAGTCCTCGGAGTTATATTTTTTATCCAAAGATTTCCATAACTCTTTGGCCGAGGTTGTAGAGCAGTACACATCAAATAGTGCGTCTGAGAGGGCGGACAGGATTCTCCCATGGCAGAGATAATCCCTCTGTTTAAACCTCTCAGTAGAAGTACTACGGGCAGGTTCTTCTTCATCAGGTGAAGGAGGATCCGATTCTATAACTGAGAAAAGCCCCAGCGTAGCAAGCCAAAATTTCATTCGTTGTTGCCAACGTTTGAAATTTTGCCCGGAAAACCTCTCGGGTTTGGCGCTAGCCTCATCAGACCCCGACATTCTAACATTTAACATGTCTACTTAGGTACAATCAATTTTCTAAGATTGTAAAATACAATAAAGCAGGCACTTAAGTAGACAATAAAATATATAGATGTAGGAATATGATAAGAAAAGCGCAGAGTTAGGAATAGTTATCTGGTTGAAGCGCCGGCGTGCCGACTGTCCTTAGAGAATTGATTGCCGCCCTACGGTGCAAAGGCTCCCGGCAAAATTCCCCCAAGATCCGACAACCACGCAGCGTCGTAGGTGCACTCCAAGACGATCGCTGCTCGCGGAGACAACCTCAGATCGCACAAGGCGAAGCCTCAAGAACCAAACGCCGAAGAAGGCGAAAGAGGGAAGGAAAAAAAAAACGCTCAGAGAGAAAGGAGCAGAAGAGAAGAAGCAGTGAATAAATCAATTATGTAATCTTCCCTTCCATTTATAGTTTCGAAAAGGCAATTGCATGCCTCTTCCTCCGAGGGGTCGCGGCTGATGAAGCATAGCGTCGCGTAGTGCGACGCTAAGAAAAGACACGTCGTGTGCCTTAAAAAAACGAATAATAAAATAATAAATTATTTGAAATTTAAATAAAAGTCAACAACTATCACATCAAAAAATAGATGATATATAAATATTTTAACAAAAATAATCCTGTCTTTTTCAATCGTTCATCAAACCGATACAAGAATATTATTAGAATGGTGGGATGAACAGAAGATCTTAGACATTTGTCGGTTTCTCGAACAATGTGATATTTCACACCGGATAAATCATTAACCTTTCCTCTTCTTACTAATAATATATAATGTTCTTGTAAATTATGGCCAATACCAGGTATATGAGCAGTGATTTCAAATCCAGAGGTTAATCGTACTCTGACAATTTTACGTAAGGCAGAGTTTGATTTTTTTAGAATGATAGTAGAAAAGTTGACAGATAAGTCACTCTTATTGTCACATTATATAACCGTACATGAGGTTTTCACCTCATATGGCTCCTCGTTTAATTTTTTCGAAATAATTGGATTTTTTCATTTAAAAAAATGATTTTCTAAGAATGATGTTTGATTTATATTTTCTATTTCTGTTTTATAAAAAAATATTATTTTTTTAAAAAACTAAAAAATATCTAAACATCATTTTTTAAAAAAAATATGATTTTTTTTTTAAAAAATGACTGCAGTCAACGCAACCTTGTAAACACCCACAACGTTATTACTCTTGCTCAGACAATGAAGAAGTTTTTCCTTCAATAAACATTAAATAAAAAGCATTTATCTGATCTTCGAATAGATATTAAAATTACAACTTCCATGGTTACGATAAATTGTCATAAATTCCTCAATAGTCCTTTGAGATTTACATTCACTCCTACACAAATTTATCTTTATTTTTACTCCCTGATGGAACTGAGTATAAAAGGATAAAAATTGAGTATACATCAGTGAAAACTGAGTATAAAAGGATAAAAATTGAGTATACATCAGTAAAAACTGAATATAAAAGAGTAAAAATTGAATACATGAGTATTGATGTGGTGGATGCAACCTGTCATACTCAATTTTCTAATTTTTATACTCACTTTTATTCAAATAATATTCACCAAATATCCTATCAGGGACTGCATGTAAAGAAATATTTACGTAGGGATTACATGTAAAATTGACTTGATAAGTAGGGAATTTAGGAAAATTTACCCTTAAGGTATTTAGCTAAACATCACATTGAACAGCTAAATGAGAGATAAAACTTAAATCTGACCCCCAAAAAAAAATTAACCATAAATGAAAACCTTATCATATATTGGAGTGCATCAGAATCCGTCTCAATCAGAATCCTACAACACATGAGAAATGATGCACAGTGGCAGTAATCATATGCCCTACTTACCTAGGGAAGCTGTGCAACACAACCAAATAGCATTTAAAAATTATAACAGATGAAAACCTAAGTAATTTTGGCAGCCACTATCATTAAGTCATGCGTATAAATTGTTAGGATCGATAGATGAATTAGAGGGAGTGTGAGTAGCTCCGATTTAATTGTTGATAATTTATCATTGTGGAAGACTCTAAGCAATACTAATACTTAAGGATTTATTTGGAATCCACCTTTTTAAAGTAACTAATCCAAGGATCCATTTTTCTCACTCTCTTAAATACTATGAAAGACTTCTTCATGGAAGTGAAGAAACCTCGTACAAGCTCTCATGAAAATACAACAAGAATACAAGAAATTAAAAAGAAAATCTTATAAGATTTATAACAATAAGCTCTCTTTACTTTTCTTATTTTCTTCTGGTTTGGAATCACCTCTAGAACTTTGGAAATGCAGCAGCACTATGCTCCAAGACTTCTCTTGAAATGATGATGAAGAAGGACGAAAAGCGTGCGAAGAATGCCGAAGAGGTGCGCTTCAATCTTGCGTGAAAATCCTATATACCCGCGACTTAGGGTTCTCTTAATCGATCAATCAATCGATCACCACGCCAGAATTAGCCGTTCAATGGCTATTTTTTAAAACTTAATTGATCTTAATCGATTGCTGAATCGATTCAGTACTTTTCTGTGCTCTCGTGTAATACTATTGTAATCGATTACTGTCCACCTTAATCGATTGACAAATCGATTGACAAATCGATTAAGAGAAGGTTGAATCGATTCTGTCTGCTTATGTTCTCACAACACTTTTTCAATCGATTACCCAATCAATTCATTCTCTTCTTAATCAATTACCTAATTGATTACCTTCCGTCTTAATCAATTACTCAATCAATTAAGGTATTCCTTAATCAATTACCCAATCGATTAAGAAGACTTCTGTTTGCGAGATACCAACGTCAATCGAGTATCCAATCGATTGACCCCAATCCCAACTCGTGTGCACAAGTCTAGGGAGTTCTCTTACCTGCTCTTGGTCAACCGTGACCTGTAAGACTTCCTTACTAAGTATCCGACCAATCCTTTGACCGACTTGGATTTTCCTTTGCTTAGTTCTTAACTAGGTCTTTTTCCGTGCCAGAGTGCAATCTCCCCGATCCATCTGGACTTCACCTAGTTCCACTGAGACTTTTTCCTTGCTAGCATGCGATCTCCCCGATCTACCTGGACTTCACCTATTCCTACTAGGTGTGTCTAGTCCCACTAGGACTTTTCATGTGTCAGTGTACAATCTCTCCGATCCACCTGGACTCATCTAGTCCACTAGGTGTGCTGTTCCACTATAACTTTTCCCGTATCAGTGTGCAATCTCCCCGATTCACCTGGACTTCATCTAGTCTCACTAGGTGTGCCTAGTCCCACTAAGACTTTTTTCCATGTCAACGTGCAATCTCTCCGATCCACCTGGACTTCACCAATCAAGTCTCCCGTCAACCTTGATCCACTTGACTCACACAATGTTCAACCATCATTATCAAACATCAAAACTCAAGTTCACCCGAGCTTAATCAAATTAGGTTAATATTGATTAACGAAGATTGCACCAACATAAACCTCAACAGTTAGCGTTATATCATCTCATCAAAACATACAGCTCCAAATGATTTATAAATGTCTTAAGAACTCCATATTAAAGTTAGATGACAATTACAAAACATAAATAAACAGCAAACAACCAAATTGCAACTTTCATAACTGTAAAAACTTTTCGAAAGACTTCTATTTCCAACCCTTAACAAAAAAAAAATAGCAATTAGCGATCAAAATTTTCGGTCGCTAAATGCACTTAGCGATCGATTGGAAACAAAAATTTCAGTTGCAAGATTTTTGTTTGCCATCGTCATTTAGCGATGACGTTAAAAGTTCATTGCTAAATATAACAACAGAATTTAATTTTTGTCGCTAACATTAGCGACGGAATTTTAAAAAAAATTATTTCCCCAGCTAATTTAAAATTTAGCAACGGAAATAAATTTTCCGTAACTAATTTTAATTAGTTCTACAACACCTCCCCTAATTGAGAGATTTCAATCCTATTTACATTCAAAATACTCAACGAAACACCATATATTCAATAACAACATTCAACATTTGTAAACCATTCACGATCCATTCAACATTCACTATATTAACAAAACAACATTCATGTTCCATCACAAAGTAATATCTAAAGCATTGTACATAGTTCAAAAACATTCATCACTTTCATCTCAAAAACAAGCACACATGATTCAAATCCAATTCATCACATCATATTCAAAAACTAGTACATTCATGATCGCATCTCATCATCCCATCCTGTAGCAAGTACAATACGATAGGTTATTATAAAAATCAAACACATGGTTCAAACTTCGCTACATTATCTATTTTGAAATAATCATTCTCATATATGAATCTAAAGTTAAGCTAGATATATACACAAAGACAATAATGTTTATTAGAAAAATGCACAAACTGATAAACACAAGTTTAACATGTTTTTTTTAAAAATTCCTTGATGAGAGTTTGGATATCTGTTGATGGTGATAGAATATACTTTTATCTACATTGTTCTTGAAAAAATGTAATACAATTAGAGATGTATATAGTATCAAAATTAAGAGAACCATTTTGCATGTTTTACGAGTGATAAACAAAAAAATCAAATTTGAACATAACACACCTTAGCATAACTATTGTTATTATGAGCTACTTACCATTAGCGTTCGGGTCTTGAGTCTCCTGTGAGTTAAAACCATGCGGCGTTGGAAAATTTGGACTCCATCGAGATGTGAATTCTTGCATTCGTTTCTCTAGTATTGCGAGCTGATATCTCAATTCTTGATTTTCTTTTCTTAAGGCTTCCTCTTCACTAAGACAACCCCTGAGTCACACGATCATATACAATTTTTGCCTAGTAAGAAAACTATCCCTAATAATCCATATGAAAAGTCATTGACATTGTATAAAGAAGAGAAATTCCTCATTGCCACTTCTGAATAGAAAAGCTAAGCTCTGATTGATTTGATAATACAACACTAATGATCCTAGTTAAAACCCAAGCGTGCCTACTTCCTCCTAATACCTCGTGGAAGAAAACAATCGACTTTTTCAAACAAAAGAGGAAAGTACAATGGAATAACTCACATGAATATCCCTTGAGAGGGGGTGCAGGTCGGATCCGAAATCTGGAGCGATCCGAATCCATCAGAAAGTTTGTCCGCCGCTGCCCCGTTCGCCATTTCCGCAGACGCCTTCCACGACGTGGTGGCGGACTTCCCTCCCCTCCTCGCCGCCGCGTCCGACAACATACTCCTGCTCCAGACCCAGAGAGAGAGAGACACAGCACACTTCCAACAAATCCACAGACTAACCGATCTTAGCTCTCGATTTACATGATCTAGAAGAGATACCGATTGAAATCTAACCGAAGAAGGCAGAGGGGCGGATAACCGATCTAGGGTTCCTCCTCTTCCGCGAACGTTTGGCCTTTTATGGCTGGCTATTACTAACTAAACGAACAAAATTTACCGTAAATTACCAAAATGCCCTTATGATTACAAGATGACAAAGTTGTTATAATATGATCAATTCTCGATAGGGAATATTCAATTTATACTTAGATGAACAGTAAAAATATCTAAAATTAATATAATCGCATTTTATTATAATTTTATTATTGATCATGACTGACTAACTCTTAATTTCAATTTCTTAATTTACTCCATCTTCGTAGTAAAGCTGTGGGGATCGTCAAATTGACGAAATTCACCCTTGCAGAATCTGTGGAAACCGGGCAGTGCCCAACCCGGCCCAGGCACGAGCCGGCGGAGCCTTCCACAATTCTCACGATCCTTAATCCTTCGACGCTCGATGATGCAGTCGCATAATAATTCTCACGCGACAGTTCTCCCGGGCGCACGTATGCGAAGCCGTGGGACCCGAAACAGTGGTCCCAAGTACTACTTCTACACCCGACAGAGAATGCAGCCGTAGACCAGTGTCTGCCACGTGGTCTCCAGTGACTCACGTGTTGCTGTTGTAGGAGGGAGGACCGGCCCCACTTTTGTTTGGTCTTCCCTCACACCCACAATCCGCAACCGAACTCTCGCACGCGCACGTGGGCACACGTGGAAGCATCCGACGGAACGACGGCTACACGTCAGCGAGTATGGTTTTGAGGTGGCGTTTTCGCGTAAGAACAAGATTACTTCAATAGCGGGGATAGACCACTGAATTGCACAAAGTCTACTAAGTGAAAAAAAGACGTGAATCGAATGGATTTGCAGGACAATGCCTAACTCAAATCAAACAAACGTGAAGAAACCGAGTTAGCCAAAGGCAGCAACGTTGCCATGATTTTCCTTCACACCACAGACAGCATCTCCCTCTTCACAAATCTTGTCTCCCCCTAATTCACAAGAGGGTCCCCCAACAACCTATCACATTCACTTAAATCTTAATGAACTCTTAAACCTGCTCCTAATCCCCCTCTAATTAATCATAAATCAAAAGTGGGCAGCCTTCCGCCCTGCTATTGCTCAGGTGGTCCAACGAAACGATTCAATGAGGTGTATGATTTTGCTGTCGGTTGTATGGTTCCCAACAGGTTGTAGCTGCGGTGGCAGTCCGCTTTTTATGTAGGTCCCGTAGAGAGTCAATGGAATGTGTGGTGTTAGGAAGGTGTTTCGTGGTTGAAGAGGATTTGGGATCGTTTCCAGAGTCAGGAAAAGATCACAAAAAGGGGTCAGTGTGGTGCCGCATGGGCACGGTTTGATTTTGGACCCCGAGTGGCACCACGGTGGGAAGTGTGCGGGGCCCACAAAAGTGGAGGTGGGGATCGACGGGTGTACCCGTTGTTGTATCACGACTCTGCATAAATGGAATCCGGTTAACTCCTCGCAAGTCGCAGCGACCATTCCCGTCTTCGACGAGGGAAAGAGAGTGAGCCAGGAAGGGAGAGAGATGATGGAAGGGGATCGTCGCCGTTACGGCGGAGGCGTGGCGTCGCTTGCGTCGGTTTCCTCGGCGTCGAAGGTGGCGGCGGCCGAGAGGGATTTGTCGGTGGAGGATGGGGTCGCGGCGGGAGTGGCCGACGGGGAGGAAGTGGAGGAGAATGATCGAGATGACGAAGAGGGGTTGGAGTTAGGGTTGACGCTGGGAGCGGCGAGGAAGTCGAATCCGCCTCCGGTGCCATGGGGGCCGTGTTTGCGTATCCTGACGGCGAAGGACCTTCCCTCCCTGGCGTCGCTTGCGCCCCCGAGGTCCCCCTCCGCCTCCTCCGTCTCATCGTCATCCGTCACCAACCTGAGCAGCGGAGGAACCGGAACGAAACGAGCGGCTGAGTCAGCTTCGCCGCTTGTCGGTGGTTCTCCTCAGCCTACTAGGTTAGGCTCATGCTCTCTCCTCACCTTTTAGTTGATATCTCTTCGCTTTAGGTCTGTTGCTTCCTCGAGATTCTCTCGCCTTTTTATTCCCATTATCACTCCACTGTCTCGGTCATAAAAGTAGTTCTTTTTTTGTTCTTCATTGCATAATACATTAAATGGCAGTTAAAATTTACCTTGATCACTAGCAAAGTAATGTTAGAATTGGATTTTTGAAATGTGTACTGTTTGTAAAGGACTTTGTAGTGAAAGAACGATGAAAGATATGCACTCTATCTTTATCTCGTCTTTTGAGCTTATGTTGTTATTGATAACCTGTCAAAGAGTCTGCTTTTGTCCGAATTGACACTGATATTCGATGAATTGATGTTGGAGCAGTCAGATGGTGGTGGGATGGCCACCTATCAGGGCATTTAGGATGAACAGCTTCTTTAGCCAATCCAAAGACAACACCCCTGAAACTACTGCTGTTGCTAGCAACAAGATGAGTGCCAGTAAGGACCAGAGCCAAAAGGATCAAGGAAGTAGAAGAATGGGAATGAGAAGTTCAATGTTTGTTAAAGTTAAAATGGATGGTGATCCTATTGGTAGGAAGGTGGATCTCAACGTCCATCATTCTTATGAAGCTCTTGCAGTTTCACTTGAGCTCATGTTTCAGAAGCCCACCATGACTTCAAACCTTCCAGGCACACTTGGTAAGCTTAAAATTGTTGTTGCTGCATAGTTATTCGCATATTTCCCTCTGTTCAAGTGGATATTTCTATGCCTAGTTATACAAAAACACTTTTTTTTTCATGACTCTTTGATTGCAAGGATCAGTTCCAGTGATTTGAACTATAGTTTTTGTCTGTCAAGTTCATAGCTTATAATAGGCTAATACCATGTAGAAATAAGCCTTGTTCAATTGAGATAGCAGAGGAACCCAGAGTTGATATTTATATTTCAATAACCAGTGGTTTATCATTTTTAAATTTCATTTCAATCTTTACTGATTACTAATAATGTTTGGGGTGTTTGTTGAAATTTTCATTTGGTTGCTGGTGTTGATTTAGATGGGGCAAAGGCTTTGATGTTAATGGATATCTCTTCTGAGTTTGCTCTCACTTATGAAGACAAAGACGGGGACTGGATGCTGGTTGGAGATGTTCCATGGGGGTAGGCTTTCCTTCCTGATGATTCCTACATCTATCGATTGCAGTTTAGCTAACCTAGCTCTGCTTTGTATTAAGGACCATTAGTCTAAATTTCTTAGCTTATGTTTCTGATACATATCTTTCATGTCATTGCAATTGTTTTACTACTAACTCTTCCGTATTCGTTTGTTGCACTCATCAGTTTAACTTTATGACATACAGAATGTTTGTTGAAACTGCTAAGAGACTTAGAATCATGAAGATCTCTGATGCAACTGGTCTTTGTAAGTGAATTCTTATTCGATAGGTCAGTTGCAAGCCTTTGCTTATGCGTATAGAAAGAATAGTTGTCTTTCTCCCTAAAGACATTGTTTTGACCTGAATCAAATATTTGTCTAATGTAAACCTTTGAGATATGGCAAACTTGTTGCAGCGCGATCAACAGGAGGAAATCCTTCGTGTGCTCTGAAACCATACGGAGGCATTATATGAAGAGGAAGGAAATGTAGAACCTGGAACATATAGAGGAGAGAAAAGAACAGAAGAGTCAACTGACCCAAGTTTGCTCTGGAGTTTGGATCATTGGCATTGTTTTATCGCTTCAGAATCAGATAGCGAAAAAATGCCACTTTTGCTAAGTAGTTGATTCGGTAGATTACTATGTGTTTTGTGAATTCTGTGTAGTTTTGTCGTGGATGATCAGTGTATTATCGATTTACATTTTGCCTGTAAATATTCCCATCTTTTGGTTATGATAACTACATGTCCTGCTCATTTGTTCTCAGGTCTATTTTTTTCCCCTTTTAGTCTTGTTTATCTGAGAGGATGGTTGTCTTATCAAGGATTACTTCCATGCAAACTTAAGCGGATGGATGATAGTGGTGGTGTAATCAGTCTTTTGACAATGTATTTAAGTTTGATCAATTTGATCAATAGTGGTGGTGTCATCAGTCTTTTGACAATGTATTTTTGGATCAATTTGATCGAGAGTTGATTCAAATAGGATATTTGGATGTGAGTGAAGTCTAGTAAGTCAAAATTGATTAGAGGATTAGTAAAAAGAAGTTTAGTCATGACTAGATCACTAGCAAGGGAAGTTCTAATGGGATGTTAGGTAAGGTAAAGTTCTAATTAGAGGTTAGGCGGATGAGAAATTTATCGAGTGATAATCCTAATTGGAGGTTAGATATGAGAAAGTCCTAATTGGATGTTAGGCCGTGAGAAGTCTACCGAGTGATTAGTATTAATTGGAAGTTAGACAAAGACAAGTTCAAGTAGGTCAAGGGTGTTTGGATACTTAGCAATAGGAAATCCTAAGGGAGTGAGCCATAGGTGGCGAAGTCTGGGAGGAAGTCCAAGTAAAAAAGCTTAATAGGTCGGGTAGATTTATAATAGTGCAGCGTAATCCTAAGCTAAGGGAGTGACCCTTAGGTGGTTAAGTCCGGGAGGAGTGACCTTCAAATATAAGTTATTTGTTTGTATATGTATGTTTGTTTTGAGTAAGACTAAGGGAGTAGACAGACGCAAACAGAGGTAGCTACCCGAATCGGAAGGATCCGGGCGCCCCTATTGGATTAGGACACCCGAAGCGGGTCCAAGCGCTTGAAAAGTTTCAAACGCCCAAACCATGATATAATATACCTTTATAAGTAACTATGAGCAAAGCCCTTGATTACTTCTTCCAACTTCTACTCTCTGATCTTTGCGATCAAATGAACGTGCTGCAAAGCTGTGCAACCCGGGAAGTTCTAGGAGGGGTGCATTGCGCTCATGATTTGTTTATTACAAGTTTTGCTCAATTCTATTATTTCATTATATTTGTATCTGCCTTCATAAAGCTTCTAGAAAAGAGATCATTAGTGGACTTACTTAGTGTGTAGTCCTTGAACTACTGACTTTTGAGGTTAAGAACCAAGTAAAAAATAATTTGTCTTTCTATGTTTTGTTTATTATTATTTCACTATGTATTAATTTTGATAGAAAAATGAACAACAATGAAACGCATGAAAATGAACGGATCAAGATTCATCTCCTCTTCGACCGCACCGATCTTACACATGGAGGTTAGAAAAAAATTTGAGATGAGTGGTCACTCTTTTATCCACTGTTTTGGATTTGTGCGCCCTTTTTGCAAAATAACATCATCCAATTAGGTCGAATGGATGAGTCGGATGAGATGGGTGATGTAGCATTGGGTAGGCGAGGTGGATGGGTCAATTCGCACAAGTTGATTGGGTTCGGTGTGGTGACTTGTGACGGGTACTAATGTAGCTTAATGGGTCTGCTCTCGAGCCTGTTGATCACCTAATCGTAATCTTACGACTGCTCCCGAGCTGGTTGACTTATACTCATGAGTCGGTCAGTGGCCTAGCAACGAGCCCGTGCACGGTCTTCATCGATTAAACTTAAACCGAATCACATTGATTTGGTGAAATCCAAATCACACCAATTTTCTAATTCTGAGCGATTTCCAAATTTGCGGTTTCCTTCAAATAATTGAGGACCTAATTAGAAAGTAGCTCTTGATTTTAGAAAGATTAAAGCCCGAAATAAAACTGGAGGGGTTAAACAAAAAGTTCATGCACCTATAAAATGTACAAGTTTGTTGCAACGGATCGAGCGAAAATCTTTCGACCTGCTTTTAAAGCCCATGCCCCGGCGCTTGACGGCATCCGGGCTGGTTGGGATTTCATTCCACCACACCAGGGTTGCCTAATGGAGGAGTCGGCGAAGAGGAAGGAGAAGCTTCTGTCTATGCGCTTGGAGGCCTCTCGGGCAGTCGCCTCCGCTCAACCCTCTCACTCCTCTCCATCCTCGATCGGGCAGATGCAGTTTCTGTCGCCATTGCCGCTGCCTCGGCTCGCCGATCGTCCACTGCTCGAGACCCCGCCACCGGCCCCAGGTTCGACTTCTACACCGACCCCACGTCGGCCTTCTCGGCCTCCAAGAGGATGAGATTCTCCGACGCGTCAGGAGGATTCGGTCCTTTTCCCCCTCAACGCCCAACTCCACCGCCGCCGTCTTTTCCTTATGGTAAATCCCTAATCCCATTCCTCTTCTTTGTGTTCCTCTCTTCTTTTTTGGGATGTTCGGAATTTTGTTGTTGTTGTTGTTTTTCATATTCTGAATCTGTGGAGGTGTTGATCCATTATGGGAAATCTAGTGCAAGGATAACTATGCTGTTTGTTTGTTTGGGTGGAAAGATGCCAACTTTATATTAACTTCTGCACAACACATGAATTGGACTAATTGTCTAGGGTTTTTTTTTTTTTGACGTAATTCAGGAATTCTTTCTTCCTCCTTATTCTGTGGAAGTTCGAACCACAGTCCCATGCATGATTAGACATTATTTTGCAATTACATATTCTGTTCGCCATTGTGATGCAAATCTACTACCCAAGCACCAAGTCGGCGTAGTGGGGGCATTCTGTTCGCCATTGTGCATCAAGCATTCGATTCTGTACTCCTGTCATCTCATCTTTTATTCTCTAGTTTGGACCCCCATCATGTTTGAGTCCATGTTTCATAGCTTCTGTATTGAAAAAGAACCTTCTTCCTCTCTTCTTCTCTACACCAATCTCTTCCTCCTTAGACTGGGGCCATTTTGTTGTCCTTAACTTAGTCTTCCACATTGCTGAGGTTGGTGTTGTTAAAGGCACAAGCTCATTAGCTGCGCAGGACTGACCTCCTCTTACCTGCATGCCTAGTCCAGTTCCTTGTTGCGTTTTAACAACACTCATATAGGAAGCCATATGGGAGCATTTACATGGGTGCTTTTTAAGTGGTTGCTATTAAAATAACATTAAGACAGCAAAAAGAAGAATATTAAATTAAAATTGACTAGTGTGTGTGTTGGTTTTTGAAAGGTTTGCCTCCAAGCCACAAGGCAAAGTCACCCATTAGCGAAAACTCCTATGCAAATGCCTAGGCTGCCTTTTAAAGCATGGTACCTTTTGAAAACACGTGTACAGGGAGAATTTCTCTTGCACAAGTTGTGTTGGTTCCTTTCTAATTTTTAGAGCAATTAGGTGTAGCTTCAATAAAAAATAAAAAATGAGAGAAAATAGATTGAAAGTGAATATACATCTTTATAGTTAAAATTTAAAAGTCTAGAAATCTATTAGAGTGGGAAGTGTAAGTAGTGTATAGAAAATATTATTCAATGTAATAAAAGTGATTTAGTTGGTTTGTATATACTAACAATATAACCTTGTATAGCAATGGAGGGATACAATTAATGCATCTGACCCCAAATAGTTTCGTTAACACAGCTTGATGATGATGATGGTGAAATCATGTCCTCTTCCTATGAGTAAAAGTCTAGCAATTCAGTATCTTAACCAGATGCATTTGGGACAATGTGAGCTCCTTATATCAGGATTAGCATGACTGTTTTTCTCCACTTTTGAGGAGTAAACTCTAGCATTTTAGTATCTTGACCAAATATGAGTTGGTGGGTAATGGACTACTTATATTATGATCAAGTTCTCATATTGCGTCTTATTTTCTGAACAGGTCTTTCCCTCTAGGAAACTGGCACGTTGGCATCTTATCTAGGAGCATTTGTTGGAAATGTACTAGTTGTTTTATGTTCAGAAGTTGGCACATCGCTTTTCATGTTTTTTTTAAAAAATAAAAATAACAATAGCCCTTTTTTGAGAAAGTAAAAACTAGGATCTCAGTATGTTGCTCAGATGAATTTGGTACAAGAGTTCTTTTTTCCTCCCTTCAAGTGTTATTAACAAAATTTCTCAAATTCCCACCTATGTTCTGAATTTCTTACTCTAGCTTTCTTGCAATTTCGTAGTTAATTTAGTTATGTTTTTTGAATGTTTAATTAAACAGCAAAAATTGAAAGGTTGGTCAATCTGTTATTTCTAATTAGAAAATTTAGTTATACTCTACTTATTATCCATTAAGATCTTATCGATTTGATCACATTCTTACTTTGAAGCATAAATTATGAAAGCTATTTTGTTTGCTCCTCTTGAAAAAACATGAAAGTAAGTTAAGGGATGAATTATCGATTTGATCACATGCTTACTTACTATCATTGTTATTCTTAATGACTTTCGATATCATTCCATTCCATCTGCGTGAAGGGATGAATTTAGTTTTTCATTTGTATTAAGTTATTCATTCTTATGTTTGCTTGCTCTAATAGGAACAAAGAATACATATGTGGCTAGCAGTTGCCCTGCTTTCCATCAGATGCCTCACCAATCAGATTCTAGCTCGAATGGAACGCCGTCACGAGTTTCTCACACCAGTCCCCCTGTTACTGGCCCAGGTTCATGGAATGCATCTGGTGGTTCTCCTGGGCACAGCTTCTTGGCACACCCTTCAGGTAGTTTTTCCTCAAGTCCTCAATTCAGACCAAGAGGAAGCCAATTAAGCAACCACCGAACTAATAGACCACATTCCAATTTGGGACGAGGTAGGGGTGGACAATATGGTGGTGGCTCAAATTCAAGGCTCAATCCCACACGAGATGTTATAGCGAGTTACTTCATGAAGTCTATGCTCGAAGACCCATGGCGTGACACAGAACCTGTTGTCGGAGACATATTGGAGCCAATTTCTGGCCCAGGATATCGGCATCCAGAATCAACATTGAGGAAGAACAACCACAAGTTGGATTCCAACTCAAGCCTCGCCGAGTTCCTTGCAACTTCTTTAAAAGAAACCGTCAACGATGACGACGATTGAGCAACATCTTCTATTAACTTTCTTAGGTAATCTGTCATTTTTTAGATTCTTTCGACTATTGCATAAGATGTCTGATTTATGATCCAAATGCATTGGTCAAGCAAACTTTAGCGTCGATCATTTTGTAATGGCTGAGGATTTTTTTTAAATTTCATCAATAGTTAGATTGTGTGGGGAAACGTGTACGGTGAGGTTTGCCTCTTGGGTTTGCCGTTGTGAGGTGACCATCCGATCGGTTGGTGGTATGTAAATTGTCGAAAATTAATTTTACTAATAATGTGTTATTATTAAATGAATGTGTTATCCTATCGGCTTTGTCGGTGGCCTTCTATTTAATTACCATCAAATAATAATTTTTTTCACTGAAAATAATTAATTTTGGAGGAAAATATTTTTCTAATATATATATATATATATAATATATATATATATATATATATATAATATATATATATATATATAATTGATGGCCATATTTTACATTCTCGGTTGTCAAACCGGTTCGAATTAAACCGACTCACTGGAATTTACGTAAATGAATCCAACCTTCGTGAATATATTTAATGATCAATTTGATAAAAATTTGTTTATATTTATTTAATATATATATATATATATAATTAATTAATTAAATAAATTTGAATAATTTATTAAATTAAATGAATAAATTTGAGTTTATATATGTTGCCTGTTTTTATAGCTATTCGTTAAGATAGGTTTAATATTTTTAAATAATATTTATGAACTATTTATTAATAAATTTTTATCAACATATAAATAAAAAATAAAAATAAAAATGAGATTTAATAATTAATCAAATAAATAAAAATTTAATTAAATAAGTAAAAATTTCAAATGATCACGTAAATTTAATTTAAAAATATGATAATATCTAATCTAATTATGTTCAAGTTAAATTAGAATCACATTCAAACTCGTGCAAAATAAATTAGGTTAAATTTAATTTATTTTAGACTCATTTATATTTAAGTTGTCAACACCTCACCTATGACCAAAAGAGATAAATCACGAAAATTACTAGCCCGGATACTATGGCCAATGGCGGAGCCAGGAATAGTAGCCCGCCAGGGCTAAAATATTATCTGAATGTGTCTCCGGGCTAAAATGTCTTTCTTTTAATTTAAAAATTCAAAATAAACAGTGTAAATAGGTAAAATACTGGTATTAAAATGTAAAATTAATATAAATTTCAGTTTGGCCCCCGGGCTATAGCCCAGGTAAGTCAAACCTTGGCTTCGCCCGTGGCTGTGGTTAGTGCACGAGGAAAATAGACATATTGATTTTGTTAAGTTTTAATTCTTAAACTTTATACTGATAATATTCAGTTTATTCGTAAAAATTTATTAATTTATTCTGAATATTATATCTATAAGAGAGGAACATTTACTCTATCCGATTTTAACTCAAATTTTGAAATGATAATACCAGGTTGGTCATCGTCTGTCTTTAGGACAATGCTATTTATTTTTAACTTGACTATCATATCAAACAAATTTGAATATCCCAGCCTTATAAGAAATCCAACTAAAGTTTAACGCTTTTGTATGATCGCCTGTTCAGATAAAAAAGCATTCAGGCTTACTCCATTATTAAATAAGTTATTTGTGATCAAAATTTTTGTTAAAAAAAACATAAAATTCGGTTCGCCGATGCTCCTGTTCTTTCTCATATGGTTCACAGGAGATTCAAAACCCGGACGGCGGGGACCACGGAGCCAAATTGTTGTTTTTTCCTGAAAAATCTGCGAGACGCTAGTAACAATTAGCCCTCCCGAAACACGAGGCAGCTGGCACGCGTCGGTCAAAGTTCTCCTCCGCTTCTCCAGTCTGTCCTTCGACGTAGTCGCCTCGTCCTTTCTTATTCTTTCTTTCTTTTGTTTTTTTTTCCTTTCTCGCCACTGCCACCGCCACCACCACCACCAGCGCCTCCTCCTCCTCCTCATCGCATTCGCCATTGATGAGGAAGTGAGATAAAGAGAAGAATCCCTCGACCTCGTCGGCGGACTATCCAGGGGATCCGCTTCTGCGTTCTCTCCCTCGCTTGGAAACGCTGCGTTCGCCTCTCGGCTGGATCTGGCTCGCCAGATCCTTGCTTCCCAGGGTTCGTTCAATTCCCTTTCTCCCCCACTACACGTTTTCTCAAAGGAAAATTCTGTAGTGTTTTTCAATTTCTGTTTCCGCATTGAGTTCGTCGTGTTTGAGGATTGGATGTTGGATCTGGAGACGCCCGATCTCGATTTCCATTCTTGAGTCGGTGGATTATAAAATATCTCCCGTATTCTCCAAATGTAATCGCACTCTGGGTTCGATCTTCATCAGCAATTTGTCGGGGTTCGGGAGGTTTCGATGCTGAATTTTACTTTACAAGTGTTTGCTATAGTTGATTTGAATCGAATGTAGTTTTTTTTTACTGTTTTTATTCTTATGGAATATCTCGATCGTCTTAAATTTCTAACTCAGCCTTCTTAATTTCCACTGTGGCTGTTGTTGAAAGGTTACTCTAAATGTTCTTCCTCTGTTATAGGGGTTATTAAGGGCTTGTTTCCTTAAAAAAAAAAGTTGAAGGATGGATCATTTTTGTGCTAATTTTTCCTGGCGCTCTGTTTTTTTTTTTCGATAAATGGTCAAACGTATTAGCAATTTAGGCTATTTAGCATTGATGATGCCACCCGGGGCACAACGCCAGTGGCAGGTCAATAGTGGCACTCAGAAGATCATCTGGGGTCAATTCCCACAAGGGCATTTGCCATTAATTCCAGAATGTCCGGCTGTAATTGTTGGGCCACTTGGCAGTTCTCAGGTTAAGTCACTGGTGGGAAATTTTCGTGGGATTGATCGGTCATCTCCAAGATTAGTCGGTGGCGGTTCTCGGATTTACCCTAGTCGCCGGTGGGAAACCGATCACCTCCAAGATTACTTGGTACGAAGAGTTAGATATTGTGATTACAAAAAATAAAAAAGCATTGAAGACGTTTATTTCAGACATTCTGAGGTTTTTCATTTCTTTGCATTTCAAATTTAGTTTGTAAATATTAACTGTGTTTTCCGCTTTATTTGAAAAAAAAGCTATTTGGGGAATTATATCTTCCTTTTTTGCCTAAGTTAGTCAATTTGATTCATCGTTAATCAATCATTATATGTTGCTTGTTAGTGTTAATGTTGTTTTCTATAATGCTTGTTTTCTTTATTAAATGGCATCTTAGGCATGTGTTCGGATCTTTAGTAAGGTAATTGAATGCTTCTCCAATTGCACTATTTATCTTATTTTTCGATAAATGCGTACAATTTTGTGATAGATCCTCTATACGGATGGATTCTGTGAATTACAAACATTGTGTCTTGTATTATTCAATCTTCTGTTTGACCCTGTTATTTTTGTTGTTGCAACATTAGGATAACTATTAGAATTTCAGAAGATCACTTGCACAAAGTGCTTCCAAGAAGGTCATCCTAGTAAGGATCATGAAGAAAGCTTTTGATCAAACTGTTCGTGACTTGTGAGTTATCTTATTCTTGAATTAGTATATATTCACTTTGGGATTGATTTTTTAGTAGGTCATGTTATGTAAAAAAAGAGATATGTGAACAGACAACCCACCAGAGACTGAGATATAGACCTCCGTAGGAGTGTCTAGTGTTGAACTGTTGATTAGGCACTTCACATCGAGCAGTTGAAATACATGGCATCCACTAAATGCTCCTAAAGGGATACATTCTTCTTTTAGAATGTAGATCCATAGCCACTTACAGCGATAGACTATGGGTCGTGTATTATTGAGTATTAATTAGGTCCTTTATTAAATAAATAGATCTCAGCAGTAGTGACAGGTGTTGATTAAGTACTGCTTTACACCACATCGAGTGCTTGAAATACATGAGCACCAACTCAATTCGTGCAAGACGGGCTTTGTTCTTATGGAATGTAGAGCCATAGCGCACTAGGTGAAAGGCTTGTTTGATGATCCATAGACACCAACCTTCCCTTCAATTGGTTTGCACAGCAAATTCTATTGGACTGGCTTTTTGATGACACAAGAGTTGTACAATAAAGACCTCTATGTAGTCCTGTTTATTTAACTTCCTAGGTTTGTGTATGGTAGACACATGATTGGTAGCAAGGCATTGTAGAAACTTTATGGTTGCCCATCAGGATATGATGTTACCCCTTTTCATGTTTTTACAGGAAAAGAGAGGTGAACAAGAAAGTTCGAAAGGTTCCAGGTATAGAGCAGAAGGTAAATTATTCTACACCCCGCAACATTTCATATTTGGTCGTTAATTGTCTGTATCCATTTTGGTAACTCAAATTCTATGCACCAAAGTTATATTATTTTAGGTAATATTAATTCATATATGAACTTCCTATACACCATAAAATATATTTACCTTCATATGCTCTTTGGTTCTTGAAGATTTATTCATGCTAAAGTTTTTTTCCTTTGTTTTCTTGGCTTCAGGTTCTTGATGCAACGAGTAATGAATCCTGGGGACCACATGGATCTCTTCTTGCTGATATTGCTCAGGCAACCAGAAACTAGTAAGCTCATACCATTGACAACCTTTCTTCCAGCTATTTCCGTTCTGGAATCTAATTTATTTAGCAACATTATACAGCCATGAATACCTAAAGATTATGAATGTGATATGGAAGAGGATCAATGATACCGGAAAAAACTGGCGTCATGTTTACAAGGTTTTGTAACCTTTAGTTAACATGTTCGAAGTAAAAAAAAATGTCAATTCAATTTGTTGTGTGTTCAGTTTATTCTTTCACACAGCTCATCCTTTCAAGCTCTGCATGATGTTTACAAGGGTTTAGCTAATGTTCTATTCCATTAATTGATCTTTAGGCATTGGTGGTTCTGGAGTACCTAGTAGCAAATGGATCAGAACATGTGATTGAGAATATTAAGGAGCATTCATATCACATATCAGTAATATTTATCCTTCATCTTTTGTGTTTGGTGAAAATGTGTCTTCCTTTACTTGTATCCTTAAAATTGCTTTTATTTTATTTTTTTAAATTGGAGGAGTTGACTTGTATTTTAGGCTTTATCAAATTTCCAATATATTGACTCAAGCGGACGAGATCAGGGAAGCAATATCAGAAGGAAATCACAAATTCTTGTAGCTCTAATCAATGACAAGGAAAAAATCCAGGAATTTAGGAAAAAGAATTCTGCAAATCGGGACATGTATGATTCTTCTTTTGTAACACTCTTGATATGTTCTGTCTGCCTGCTAAAATCACCTGCTTTTGTTGCATAGGCATCGAGGTTCAACTGGTAGGCCTGGAAACTACAGTGACAATAATGATGATTACTATGAGAATCGCTATGCTAGTAGAGATGAAGATCCATATGGTAACAGAAACAATAGAGAAGTTGGACACAGAGACAGAGATGATGATAGAGGTAGTGGAGCTGGGGTACAATATGGTCGAGAAGGAGATAGAAATAGTGGGTATGCTGATGAACATGATAATGATAATGCTGAGCGATATTCATCTCGGTAAGCCACTTCCCCTATCATATTTAATAACTGGGTTCATTTTCCTTGGACACGGTATCATTGCTGATTCTTCTAGTGATTGTGAGCTTTTAGTAATTTTTGTAGGTTATTGATGTTGTACCGATATAAAATATTTCTACTTGAATGTTCTTTTGTTAAATTTTATTCTCAATATTTTGGTGATCTATTTACTGGTATGCAAACCTTGATGCTATATATGGTTACTCTTGTTGTAAGACCCTGTTTGCTTGTTTGTTCACTGTAGTCATCTTATTGCTGGACTTTTGAGCTTGATCGCTTAAAGTTGATTCACCTTCCTTTTATTAAATAAAAGTCCTTGAGAGTATAAAAATGTTTGGTATAATGGCTGATTATGATTTCTTTGACACTAGTGGCGGCGGCGGTGGCGGCGATGTTGGAGCCGATAATTATCCTCGGGAACAAGGGTGAGTGATTGGAAGTTTACTGGGTCAATACCTATTATAGTTGTGTCACTCTTGTCTTTGAGATCTGCTGGACTGGCACAAGCTGTTGTCTAACTACTATTACACCAGCAGGCAGTTGGGCCAAAGGCTTTCTGATGCGAGTGTTGGTGCACCCCCAAGCTATGAAGAAGCTACAAGAGATGTTGAAATCTATGCGCATGATGACAGGTTCACTTGCATACTATTATTCAAATTATAATATCTTTAGTGTTACCTGCATAAGCCATCCTTGATAAAAGAAGTTTAATTTGTAGAAATGGAGATGATCTTGTCACAGCTGCTCCAAAGGTTTCTTCACCTTCTGCACCTAAATCAAACTCCCTGTCAAAAAGTACAGACCAAGTATCAGCACCTTTTGCCACAATAGATAGATTTCCTGCAAGCACGAACCAAGGTTTAGACCATACTCCAGATGATGTATTTTTTTCAACAAACCAAGATGAGAACAATGGTTTTGATGAGTTTGATCCTCGTGATTCATCAATATCAGGTAACACTAAATTGCAATTCTATTGCAGACACACACTATATAGAGACATATCTCTATTGTCAACTGTTTTTATTGTATTCTATTTTTCCGGAACATCATCCACCTCAATCACCACTAGTACAGGCACTACTGCCCAGTATTCTATACTTGGTACAACCATCATATATGGAAGGGTTATTACAGTGACGCGATGATGCAAAATTATCATTTTAGCATATTGATATTAATCCATGATTGATTATCTCAGCTAATGATAATGATTTCTCTTCATGCTGTTTCTACTGTTTTTTTATTTCTATAAATCACTGTATTTTACAATGACTGATGATCTGGGTGTTGTCTCTCAATAAGCTGATCCACCTGTTGCTGATAGTCTGGAGATGGGCATTTTTGGACCTTCCTCTGCATCAGATATTTATTCACTAGCTTTGACTTCATCAAGTGCTACTCACAATGGTGCTGAAATTGATTGTCCTGCAAATTCAGGTGTTGGGCCTGATTTTGGAATGATGTCATCAGCAGCTGATGTGTTTGCTCAGGTTAGTTTTATATCTATTTGGTAGCATAATTCCACTAATACTTTTAAATGTATAAAAATGCTGTGACGAGCAATGTTTATTTGGATTATTGTTTACAAAATCATACAAAGTTTTTTTGAATAGAACTTTCTCATCAAGTTAGAACTCCAAAAGCCATTTGCTTATCATTAAAAACTTCTGTTGATGTGTTTTGTTGGCTTTGCTTATTAGTACATTTACTTATCTTCTTTGTGCTTTGCGCTTAATGTTTCTTGCCTTTTTGAAATTTTCTGCAGCCTGGTTCTAATCCTTTCGAGGATCCTCCCTTTGTAGCTTCCCAACATTCTTTCGACCCAGAACAGAACACTGCAACAGGCACACGCTTCCATTCTTCCAGTTCCACTGGGGACACTGAATATCCTCTCCCTTTAGTTCCCAAAACTGAAACCACAGGCTTTGACTTTGATCTGTCCTTTGGCATTTCTTACAATCCTGTATTAGACGGTCAACAAAGTTCCCACACAAATGCTGGAATCTTGGCCCCTTCTGTGACACAACCGAACCATGATATTTCAACTGAGCTGACAGGCAAGGATGCTGCTCTTCCTACTCATGAATTTCGATCTGTGGCACCAACAAATGTACAAGGGAATTTTCAACATCAGTCTGGAAACTCCTTTGGCTTTTCTTACAATCCTGCATTGGATGGTCAACCAGGTTCTTTTGCTAGCCCAGCAAATTTCACTCCAGAAGCTCCTGTCAGCCAACAAAGCAATAATTTTTCAGCTATGCTGGCAGGCGTGCAGACCTCTGTTCCTACCCAGCAATTTCAACCTGTACCGCCAACGCATGTACAAGTAAATCCTCAACCTCAGTCAGGTCCACCAGCTCCATCTGCACCACAAGCAACTCAATATCCCACATTCAATGCTCACCCTGGTACTCCATCAAATAACCACATTGCTCAGATGGATAACCTTTCACAACTCGGCCTACAGACTACACCTGCTGCAACACCACATCTACAACAAAATTCAGATTCTCAACCTCAGTCAGCTCCGTTTGCCTCACAGTTGACTCCATTTACCACACTGGGTGCCCATAGTATTACTCCAGTAAATAATCAGACTGCCCCGATGGATGCCTTTTCACAGTATGGCCAACAGATTCGACCAGCTGCACCAACATATGGGCCAGGAAATCTAAATCCTCGACCTCAGTCAGTGCCAGCTCCATTTGCAACACAGTCAACCCCATTTACCACACTGGAATCTCACCTTATTACTCCAGTAAACAATCACTCCACCCAATTGAATATCTTTTCACAGGGTCCACCCGCAGCCCCAACAAATGCACAGGGAAATCTAATGTCTCACTCAAGCATACCCTCTCAGTTTGCGTCACAGACAACTGCTCCAGTAAATAACCTGACCAATCAGTGGAATACATTTTTGCAGCCTGGCCAACAGACACAACCAACCATGGATCTTGCCCCTGCACTGGTTGTAACCCCTGTAAAAGATGCTCCCTCCAAGGAGAAATTTGAGGCCAAATCGAGAGTCTGGGCTGACACACTTAGTCGCGGTTTAGTTAATCTAGACATATCTGGACGTAAGTATCTAATTCTTCTTTAATTATTTTTTTGCCTTTTTTTATACTGATTCTCTTAGAATTGGTGGAATAATATGGTTTTAAGAACTGCATAAGACTTGATGAATGTGCAATTTATGTGCTCACAGGGTGCAGGTAAAAATTGCATCTCACATGTTAAAGAGTTAGAAAGCTATAAACTCATGATATATAGATTTTTGGGTTCAATTCTGATTCCATGACATCTTTTTCAGCTAAAACTAATCCTCATGCGGACATTGGTATTGACTTCGATTTTATGAATCGGAAGGAGAAACGAGAAGAGAAGAAGAAGCTTACTGCAGCACCCGTATCTACCATTACCATGGGAAAGGCCATGGGCACTGGCTCTGGCATTGGCCGTGCTGGTGCCGTTGCTGGTGCCATGTCGGGCCCTCCAAATCCCATGATGGGCATGGGGATGATGGGTGGTGCTGGCATGGGAATTGGCCCAATGGGTGGTGGTCCTGGCATGGGAATTGGCCCGATGGGTGGTGGTTTTGGCATGGGAATCAATCCAATGGGTGGTGGTGCTGGGATGGGGATGGGAATGGGAATGGGAATGGGTGGATATGGAGGCAACATGGGTCAACCTATGGGCATTGGAATGAACCCAGGAATGAATCAAGGTATGCCACTACGACCACCGATGGGAACCCTTCCACCAGGTCAAGGTGGTACCCCTGGGTTTGGCTACAACCCGATGAATGGCGGCATGGGCAACTATGCTTCTCAGCAACCATACGGAGGTGCATACAGATGAGTAAGTTCGCATTCCAAAACGTTTTTCATCAGTTCATCATATCAAATGCTTAAGCATTTTTTTTCCATCTATCTTTTTGTCGATTCAGGTATATCATATTTCAAATCTGCATCTTTGTGACAAAGGTTGTGTTCTTCCAACATTTCTAATGATCTTCCTTTAGGGGTGTTGGCTCTCCCTATAGCTATCCGGTGATGAATTGGGTTGCTACATCAATTTGTAGGTGTATTTGTTTCCCCATTTTGTCCAAATATTTGTTTCAGCATTCATGCTGCAATAGAAAGAAAAATAAACAAAGATTCATATACTTCTCATCTCCGAAAGTTTTTTTGTATAATACTATACTGATTTCATACTCTTGAATTTGGTGTTCTTGGAGAGAATTTATTTACTGGATATTTCTCGAGTAATTTGCTACATCCTTATGTGTATGGATGAGCAAGATGAAAATTAAGGCAGAACGAACAATGAATACTCTACTTGATGGGAATGAACGTTCCATAGAATTTCTGTTCGCGATTTAAGACTAAACCAATAAGTTCTCACTTTAATTGTAATTGCACAGCTTTATAGTGATTGTCGAAGGCATCATAACGGAGGAACAGCGAGGAACAGAAATTAGGCTTCTGAAAACACGTTCACCATTTAAAAATTTAAAGGAAGATTCCTGATCATAGATGCTTTAATTAGATATGCGACTTTCTCGATATTAAAACATTAATTCATTGCGACTTGTGAATCTCTACAATCGAGAATGCTGCGTGTCGTTGCTACTGCATCGAGCAATGTTTTTAAAGCTCTGCCTAACAACCGATAAGATTCTTCATTTATTTATTTATTTATTTCTTCTTTTGGACACACGATTGGGCGATCGGTTTGATTCTTCGAACAATGATGGTAGGGTTTATAGATCATAGATGGCCTAAGTGAAATTTGATGACAATGTCGGCAATCTACTGGTTCGCGCCAAGAATATAATCGGTATTGTATTGATCTGTGCATGTAGATTTCGATTGGGCAAAAATCTAACGCAGACTCCAGACATTGCACTAGGACGGCTTCAAAAAAGGTAAATCAGAAAATTCAACAGGTAAATATATATATACGTAGATTTCTAGATTTTTCATTTTGCATAGCTAATTTTCACAATAACAAAATCATACAATGCATTTCCGTTATACCCCCTCCTTTCACTATTTTCAAAAGTTTCTCTCTCCTACATATTTTTACTCTGCCGTTTAAAAATTAATTGTTCTTAATTACAATATCGAATTCTAAGAGATTTTTAAAAATATATTAATTTTAAATCGAAGTTATTCAAAGTTTTCTAAGTTTATCAGTTGATTTTGTCCAAAGCTGACTGATGGATCTATACTATTTGAAATTCAAAATTTTAATATTTTTTAAATCAGGAGAATCCTAAAATTTGTTTATGGTGTTGATTAGTAAGTATCATTATCCTAAGATATAATGAGTTTGTGATAAATTTTATCAAATTTGTAAATTTAAAAATTTATTGTTCTCAATTTATAGTATCGAATTCAATGTATGAATATATTAAAGTGGCTTCCGAAAGTACATTCATTTTGTAAAATACCTTAATTTAGAGGGGATTTAGTGCAAAAAAAAATTCTAAAGAGGAGGGCTTAGTTGGTGTTTGCCAAATTTGGAGGGGCTAGATGTAAAATAGCCACCTTTTATATCTTTTCTCTTTTCTTTTTTTTCCTCTGCCCGAGATCGCCTGATCTAAGTCCTCTTCCTCTAATCCCTCCTTCTCTGCTTTTTTCCCAGGCGCTTTATCCCACCAGAAAAAATCATGATTTGCCCCCTCTGGACACTGTGGGGCCGGGACCAGGGGGCCGCTAAGGTGGCGGTTCCATCTTTTTTTTTTGCATCCTTCTCTGCTTCTTCTCCTTCTTCCTCTTCTCTTCTCCACTCGAGCGGGCGACGATCACGTTTTCTGGTAGAGGAGCTCGACAAGGAGATAAGGGAGCGGGATATCGATCTTCTCCTCCCTCACGCAATTGTTTTCTACCCCGATCACAGAATCGCGTTGTTCCTTGCAGAGCTTTCCACCAACAAGCTATGGATTGGGTAAGTTTCGTTTCCCTAACGATTGGTGATGTTTATTACGGGTTTCCATTGGTGTTTGGACTGAGTTGTGAGTCTTTATGCTCTGCTCGTGCGATCTTTGATAGGGGAGCCGGATCTTGGGGCGTCGATCATGATTTGGGGCTGAGTTTTCTACCAGCAATCATTCGAAGGTGAGTTTTGGGTCACTTTAGCATTGATTTGGATTTGCTATGGTTTCCCGATTGGAATTGTTTGTAGATCTAAGCCGCAATTCATCCTATTGCTTACATGTTCTGTCGTGAGCTTGGAGTTTGTTTCAGTTTTGGTTATTCACTGTGAATAGAGTTTGATGATGCGAATTAACGGGTCTGTGGAGTTTGGAAATTGGTTTTCTCTTATAGAGTTTTGATCTGTAGAAGTTATTGGTTTGGAGCAGAAAGTGTAATGATCTGGTTTAATTCTTGTGCTGCTCTATTCTCGTGGTTGATCAGTGAGGGTTCCATTTGGAGAAACTGATTTGATATGGTGAGATGTTACCGTAAGTGAACTTGGTGTTCGTATTCATGCTATAGGTTTCCTTTGAGGATGCTTTGTTCTTGGTCCTATTTGGATAGGATTGGTGTCTACTGTGTGTGAGCTGCTTGTGAGTTGTTTTGGTATTACTTTGTACCTTTGATCGATCTTGAGTGTGGGTTTTACTATTGTACTCCTTGGATGTGAGCATGGAGAAGAGGACCTGGGTTGGTTTAGTCTAAAGTTAGGGCTTGATTTCAATTATGCTTAGCGTAAAGTTTAGCTTATATTTTAATTGTACAATTAGCTATGTGTTCCATGTACAGGACGTTAATCGGTCGCCGAGATATATATTTGACAGGGGGTTCCCTACGCGCATGGACTTCTTCGTATTGAGGCGGATATCCTTTGTTGAGACCTTTGCGTCTAGTTAAAGGGGGGATGAATAACCTGTTGCCCCCAATGCATCGGTTTTTCCTACACGTGTTAGCGTGCGCAAGTGAACATGTAAATAACACAAATAAAAATAAACGCTAACACAACACCTTTAAGTGGTTCAGAGATGACGCTCCTATTCCATGGCTGTCCATAAGATGGACGATCCATATCTGTCGATGGATTAGTCCCCAGAAGACCTCCGGCTAGCTCGCGTAGCTCCTTGTGTGTGGTGGAGAAACCTCGCTACAAACTCACAGTAACTCCTGAGCACTTGTAGACTACTAATAAACTTTACCTAAGCTTATTTCGTCAACTTTTGCACAGCCAAACCGAGCTTTCTTAAATAGAGCTCGTTCCTAAAATAGTCGTTACCAATCGACTGTCAACTGTTGAATTCGAATGTTATAGTCCAACGTTCGAATTCAGCCGATACGAGTCGACTACATAAAAGATCAGTCGACTGATTTTTCTGTGACATCTACCAGTCGACTGCTCCCAGCAGCAGTCGACTGCCCAAACCCTAAACTTAGGGTTTTAGTCCCGAGTATAATCTCTTTGCGCTCGTCCTCACCCGACCGACCTAGCCTTCTAGCCTCCTCCATCAACCTTGCGTCCCTCGGATGCCTCTCCATCCTTCACGACTTGCCTTCTAGAGCTTCCTTCGACCTCAGTTCTTGTTGTCGGAGCTTCCTTATTAGGATGTATACTAAAAGTCTTGCTTTTGGTTAAGAACATCTACATTTTAAAAGAGAATCACAAAATTACACGTTGCATATTTATATTAGTATATGCACCAAATGTCTCATACTTTGCATTGTAGATAAGATAATGTGTCGTGACACACAGAAGATCATGTTATCAGTTCCTTGCAGAAGTATAAGTAAGAGGCTCACAACCGAGATAGAATTGGATAAACTATCGGGATGGTTGTAGTGCAATTAGGTGTGGTTTGTCTTAACCATAGAATTACACTAGTGCGTTTTGTGTGCTTTGAGTAAGACCAAAAGAAAGGTCATCCAATTTTATACTAACTTCATAAATTGGATTAGACCTCAGTTTTATATTATGGAGTACGATCTCTAAATCCTGAAATAATAACGGACACGTATATTTAATTATTATTTTTTTGATTTACCAATGGGCGACATCTATTCTGCTAGATCGATAGACTCGGTAAGTTGGGAAATAATATTATCTATATGGTGTGCCGTTGATTATTGAGAGAATCCGTGTCCTGGTGAGTCGGGATGATTATGCCTCTTGATGAGCTCATAAGGTTCATCATGTTAAATCTTGCAAGTGGACTATGATCCAACATGATGAAAAAGTTGAGTGGTACTGGTCAAGGATCAAGAGAATGATTAATTAAAATTGTCAGTAATTTAAATTAATCGTCGGACATTCGATATCTTAAACACGGGGAGATGGACGACTCATAATAGGTGGAGCCCATATGAAAATATGAGGGTTGGTGAGGAAGTTCAATGGGGATCCTTTAGTGGAATGGATCTCCATTAATGGATCGGATTTGGATCCATTAGCAGACCAAGACCCAACTCTTCCTCATAGTCCCTACCATAGCCCTATAAATACCCCATAAGAGTCATGAAATAAGGCTAATTAATCCATAATTAATCAAGAATTAATTCAATTAATTCTAAACCCTAAACCTCTCTCTCTCTTCTCCTCCTCTCTTCTCTCCCACCTCTTCCCTAGGGCAAACCCGGCGGTGAAGAAGGAGGAAGTTTCTTCCTCCTCTCTTCTTCTCCTCTCTTCCATCTTGTTGCCAGCAACCAATAGCTACAGGTGGAGCTCTCCTCTGCCGGTTTTGGTGTGCAGCGAGTAGGGAGGAGGCGCAGTTTGCCGGCGTAAGGGAGAAGGGTGGCGTCGGCTCTGGAGGTGAGGAAAACCATTGGTTTTCTTCATTTCTCTTCTTCCCTCTCCCTTCTTCATTGCTATTGATGCTCGCTGGACAAGGAGAGGTGTCCTCTTCCTTTGTGGCGTGCGGAATCATAGTTGAAGAAGGGTGGCTGGCGGTGAAGTGAGGTTTTTCCTTTGTGGTGGTTGTCGCCGACACAAAGGAAGGTGGTGGAGTTGGCTTCTTTCTGTCGTGCTTGCTGCCGTGGGATAGGAAGAGGAAGGAGTGGTTGGCTAGGGTGTATGTGAAGGAGAGGAGCACTTCTTCTACACAAAAGGTCTTCTTCTTCCTTGAAGGGTGGCCGGCGGGAACCCTAGGGTTTTGTGTTGGCACAAAGAAAGGAAGAGAAAAGAAGAAAGATTAACTGGATGTTAAATACCTAAACTTTAGGGTCTTAATTGTAAGGGAGGGCTAAGATGTGAATTTGCGAAGAGGAGGGGGGCCTATTTGCAAGGTGGCTAGGGCATATATTTGCCGTTCCTTTCTGCCCGTGGCAGCTCACGAGCCGAAGCCCTCTTCCCGACTTTTTCTTCTTCTCCTTCGGACCCTAACGACGACGGCGCTCTCTCCTCCGCCCGAGCGCGATCGTCGCTCCGACTGTGGGCTTCAATTCCTGAGCGTTCCCTGTCCTCACCCCGGCCGGATCTAAAAGGAGTCTCACGCTAGGTTTTGGCATCGGAGCTCGCTGTAAAGGGGCGATCAGTCGGATCGGAGCCAAGAAGGAAACAGCGATCCCGACCTCAGGTGAGGTTTCCTTGTTGCTGATTTGATCAGGAACCCTAGATTCGTGTGTGCTCGATTTTCGATTGTGTTCTTGTGTTCGGTTTGCATGCTTAGCTCGGATTTGGATTTCCCGTGTTCTTCCTTTGATTCTGATCATGCTTGGGCTTTGGATTGGTTGCTGAGGTTGTTTCTCTGGTACTGATCGGATTCGGTTTCCTTGCCGTCGATTTTGGATCAGATTCCGGATTGAGTGGTCGATTGGATTTGGTTTCTGCCATTAGACTGATAGTTTTGCTTTTGGATCCGAGTGGGTAGTGTTCTGTGTTTGGTGTTTAAATGATCAGAAGTTGATTATGAATCTGATTGTATTGGCAGAATGTGTGAAGCAGTTGATTTAAGGTTTGATCTTGTGGAACTGGGTTTTGATTTGCTCTGATTGGTTTGGATTGTAAATTAGTCACTGACATGTTTAGATTTGGGCTTCGATGGTTGTTCTTTCGTTTTGCCAGTGATCCCGAGAGCTATGTCCAATTGGAATATCTAAGTTTGTTCCTGGGTTCAGTGATTTCGATTCTGTGGTCTCGGGATGTGTTGGATGTGGTCGTGTAAAGGATTGAAGGCTTAGAACTCTAGCGGTTTTGATGCTGCGATTATTGGAGGGGTTGATCAGATGATAGTAATTGTGGTTGCTACGGTTCAGGGAGAGGAATGGTTGGCTAGGTCATTCTTTGATCAACTAGGATGTATGATTGGGTTGTTTCCATGGGTGCCTCTCCTTATCATGTGGTTGATTAGTAGAGGATGGATCCTGTTTGAGTTTTGGTTTGCTACTAGGTTGTGGTTATGATTAGGCTAAACCTAGGGTGAGCCTAAGTTCTAAACTCGGGGTAAGTGGGTTTAATTAAGCGTAATTTGCTTAAGGGCACGTGTAGAAATATTGGATCAGTTGATTAGGATTGATTGGTTAGAATTAATTAATCCTAATTAAATTGGTTGTTATATGTTAGCTAACTCTCGTATGAGATTGAAGCTAAATACATATGCTATTTGATACAGGTCATTGACAACCATTTGGGGATTCCACTTGCGGCGGATATTATCTCAGACGGGGGTGCTCTTCGTATACTATCTACATTGGAGGCGGGTACCTCTGACCTATCTCCTAGATAGTCACAGTTATATGCTTGATATGCTAGGATTAGCGATAGGGTTTTATTTGCGTGTATCTGTTTTCCGTTACTATGATATATATATTAGACCTGATATGTGATACTGATACCCCTCTAGGATTTAGGATATGGTGCATATTTGTATGTGATCCTTGCATATCATGTTGATATAGGTGGATTAGATAGTAGATGTTGTTGTGACTGCCGTCATGCATCATCGTGCACCAGGCATCACTGTCGACCCGGGGCCCATTGTTGGGTAGGCTAGGTCGACAGTCATACTGATTTACCCATACGGCCACTCATGGGTTAGTGGTTGACGGAGTATGGGTAGGATGCCCTGTGCTGCTCCGCTCTTGCACTTATGGGTTAGTGGACCGGAGCGTGGTAGCAGGCAGGGGTCCCTCCTTGAGTTGCCCTAATACCAGGAGATGAGAGAGAGATTGCTCCCCCATATTACATGGGGTAGGTGTAACACTCAGATAGAGATATCCCCCCAGTTCTACAGATGATGACCTGGGGTAGGGATGGCCCCCCGGATAGGTCATGGGGTAGGGGTGTTACGCCGACAGCATACCGTCTACTCGACCGCTCTATTACCCGGGGTAGGGATGGCCCCCCGGATGGGTCGAGTACTGATGGAGTCACAGCTCTACGCCGGAGGTTGGCCCCCGCTCAGCTTCCTCCCGTACACAGGTGACGATGTCTGACCGGCGACAGAGGTGACCATGTCATTGCACCATGTGCATACGTATTTCTTTACAATTGCTGTATGTGGTTGTTGCACATGATTGACATGCACATTCAGGAGACCCTTTTTCATGGTCTTGATGACCCTGCATCGCTGGTATGTTTGTTCTGCTTCTCGGATTTGCTTTATTTAGTATGGATAGTACCTGTGATATCTTGATAGTTGTATCTCTATTGCTAGCTTAGACTATCCTGCATATATATGAGTTATCAGCTGAGTTCTATGAACTCACCCCGTAGCTCCTTGTTTTTATTTCAGGTTGATCGCCAGGAGGGTCCAGCTGCCAGTCCCATCACCTTGCGTCGAGATGTTTTTCTTTGATTTATAGTTCCTGTATTGGGTGTCGGTACTGTGTATTTGCTTTATTATCTTCCGCTGTGTTCTTATTCGATTTGGTTGTACTTTTGTGTGCCGTGGAGGCCTTATGTCTTTTGACTTTGTTGTTAGTCATACCGGTATGCACGTCTTCCTTGGTTTTGTACGCTATTTTGGTGTTTTGGTCTTGAGTTTGTGAATTGTCCGCCGGGCGTAAGGGAAGCTGGCCGATCCGTATCGGTCGGGCGACTCCTCGGGGCGTGACAATTTATTTGGTATCAGAGCCAAGGTTGCGAGATACCTTGTGGTCTAGTGGGTGTTTTCGGATTTTGGGTCGGAGTCGTTCTCTCGTTGGATGTGATTGGGACATGGCGGCAACGGGCTACTCGGGGCGACACGAGGTATTTGTCTGGACGCATTTACCCTTTGGTATTCGTTAGTTATTGTATGGTTAGACATTTTTCTATGTTTATAGGATTGTCTACCAGCTTATATATCTGACCGGTAGGTATGCATAGATAAATTTTGTTGGAGACATTTAGTCAATCCGCCTTAGTTGTGACCTTGGCCGAGGTCGATCGTAGGTGACTAGTTAATGTGTTGCCGACTCGTCTTGGATACAGAGAATGTTGATTCTCGAGTAGCATCGATTTATGGTCGGAGGACGAGGGTCGAACATGTCAACAACCTATCGGAGGTTAAGGAGTTGCAGCTATGGAACTCCTTTATCATACTAGTACCAGTTGTTATTAACTGTGTGATGTTGAGACTGCTTACCGATATAGTGATGATTTGTCTTATATCAGGGAGTTGCAGACGTCTGGTTTACTCGTGCCGGGTTAGGGGGCCCAGAGGTACGAGTGAGTACACGACCTTGCTTGAGGTTGGTTGGATATTTCTCGATGGAGAGGGATTGGACATCTATTTCGATACCGATTTAGTGGATATCCATCGACTTGGGGTTAGCTTGATGGACATGCAGTCAAGCTATTCCAATCACGATCGTAGTCGATGTTGACTACGAAGGTGATCGGTGGATACGTTGTGGTTTCGATCGTAAAGCGGAGAATGTTGATTCTCCAATAGCTCCGACCGACGAGTTGGAGGCTTAGGATCGAATCAGACGACAACCTATTGGTGGTGGTAGATTGTAGTTGACTCTATCAGCATAGGGTCGATCCATTGTAGCTTATGGCGTTTCGTTTAAGGATAGATATCCTAGAAGACATGTCTGGAGGACATGACCTGCTGTGATGCGGCAGAGATGATATCCGCTGTTTATCATCCTAGTTGATAGAGGATAGGTATATCCTATTCTGTGAGACTTTTGACCTTGGATTCGTTACACTGGGTTGATAACCTAAGAAGTACAATCGTATAAAAGATTTGTACTCGTACGGAGGAGTGTAAAGCTAGTTGCTTGACCCTCACGAGTTGATGCTCGTACTTGGTTCGGATAACCAAGAGAGAGTACCTTCGGAGTCATGATTTGCGCCGATGCGAATCACTTGCGAGTTTGGACCACCTTTGGGTGGAAGACACCAAGGACGATATTCGGGAATGAATGATCACTTTGTGATTATTTTGAGATACTCCTAAGAGACATAGTGTCTCTATCTCCGGTTGGGGCGGAGTTGGAGTATATAGGGTTGCGAGACGACAATTAGTCGACTCGTCCGACGCTATTCTGGTTTATGAGGTATCAAGACTCATAGACAGGTGGTATGTATTAGATACTCTCGATGATGCATCGGGATATGGGATCCGATAGGAGGCGGTGGATTTAGGGTTAGTAGCGTAACACCGTGAGATTTGATCGTACTTGGTAGAGGTTATCAAGGATGGTCTTCGAGGGCAGACCGAGGGTTGTCAAGTAAGGGTGATTACGTTCTGATCTTCAAACCAGTCCATGTGGTGACTCAGTGGCACCAGAGACGACGAGATTCCAGTTACCTCCTCGTCTCAGGGTAGAGGTTCTAGTACGGGGGCGTTAGGGTTCCCTATTGTCACTGGGTCGCACTGATGATAGTGATAGGCCTTAGCTCTCGGATGTTCTCGAAGTCCGAGAATCATCGGACGCATGTCCGTAGGAGTGTTTTATTGTTTTCTATGGTTTGAAAATTTTCTGACTTATTTTCGGAGGAGCTTCATTGATTGTCTCCAAGGAGGCCAGTGAGGCTCACCGATGTCTGCTTTGTGTGTTTTGCAGGTTAGATCCAGGGGTACGAGAAGTTGAGGCGTTCCGGTTGGTGGACAGATAGAGAGAAAAACATCACGAATGACGTAGGTAGATATCTGGTAGGACAGTAGATGAAGATTGAACCTTAGATGATCCGCTGGGTCATTCTAGATGATTCCAATTTCTGGTTGGAGATGGGAGCGGGTATTAAGGACCTAGTCGTGGATTTACTTGGGATTCGGAGAGGGCTTGATGTAAATTGGGTGATCGTTGATCGATTAACCCAATCTGCGTAATTTCTGGTGGATCTAGAGGATCAGATTATGGATGTGGCATTAGAGACCATAGGGTCGAGCAACCTTGATAGGGGTGATGTTGATTAGTTGTTCGGTTGTAGCTGGTGGTTAGGTGAGGATCTTTTGATCAGTCAAGTTCTTGGTGGTATGGTGTGGGCATATCGATGATCTGACCACCACGTGGATTCGATGAGTCCGGTGCCTTAAGGTGTTGGGATGAGCCGTTACTATTCGTAGACGGTGTCTGGACGTATTGATGATTGGATTCATGAGCACGGGTTGATGCCTTGGGATGATTAGACATTGTCATCGATCAGGCTAGGTGTGCTCCGGTTGGAGGTTATTATCCTTGGGTTGTCCGAGGCAGAGTAACCTTAAGGCATCAGACGGAGGGATCCCCGTGGTGTGTACGGAATACTTTATTCTGTAATAGATTGTGCAGATTTGGGATTGCCTCCGGTCCTGGAGGACTTACTCTCAGTGGCACATTGACTTAGTTTTACGATATTTTCGAAACGTACCCGATGGTACAGGGAATCGAGATGTTTCTGTTGGTGGAACGACATGGGAAGGGGCTTTGATAGCCTTGTGTCGGGACTATGGATATGTCGATTGACATAGCAGTAGCGTGGTGGGCTCATAACCCACAAGGAGTGTCAGAGACTAGTGGTCTTGCTCTCGAAGAACTTCCTACGAGAGAAAGCCTAGTACGTGGGTTTATGAAGGAGGTACGAGCCGATTGGGACGATCGTTGATCGATTGACCAAGGTTGTATATTGCTTGACGATCCATGGAATGGATTCGCTGGACAGATTAGTAGGGACATATGGTAGGGAGACCATCGTATATTAGGGACAGTTGAGGGACCATCTGCATTTAGTAGAGGTCGCCCACAACTACCACTATCACGTGACTACCCAGATGGCGCCGTATAAGGCACTGTATGGTAGAGTGTGTCGGGCATTTCTCCTCTGGGAGGAGATTGGGGGAAACATAGCTACTAGGACCCCAGAGAGCTCAGTATGACACAAAGTTAGTTTGCACTATTCAGACGAAGGATGTTCGAGGCACAGAGTTGCCGGAAGAGTTACGCATAACAGAGACGGGGACCTCTAGAGATCTCTGTAGGCGACGGGGTAATTCTTTGGGTTTCACCCACGAAAGGGGTGAAGAGGTTTGTCTTCAGAGGTAAGCTCGCTCCGCAGTATGTTGGACCCTTCCAAATTTTTGGAGCAGATCGGAGCCGTAGTTTACCGATTGACACTTCCTCCTTCCTTGGCCGATGTGCATGATGTATTTCATGTTTATATGCTGAGAGTATATGTGCCAGACCCCAATCACATTTTATCTGAGGTGCCTGTTCCGCTCCAGCCTGACGCCACTTATGAGGAGATACCGGTACGGATTCTGGGTTTCCGGGAGCGTCAGCTACGGAACAAGACGATTCGGCCAGTTAGAGTCGGATGGCAGCATCATTCTGATGCAAAGACTACCTGGGAGCTCGAGGACACTATCCGAGCTCGATAGCCCCATTTGTTCGACTGAGGTATGTACTGTTAGTTCAGTTCAGCATTTGTATTTCATATATATATTGCTGTTAGTACATGCTATTAGTAGTAACGAAATTTGGGGACCAAATTTTTGTTAGTGGAGGAGAATGTTAAATACCTAAACTTTAGGGGCTTAATTGTAAGGGAGGGCTAAGATGTGAATTTGCGAAGAGGAGGGGCCTATTTGCAAGGTGGCTAGGGCATATATTTGCCGTTCCTTTCTGCCCGTGGCAGCTCACGAGCCGAAGCCCTCTTCCCGACGTTAGCATATTTCTTTTTATTTATCTTGGATGTACCCAATTTGACATTTTTGGTTCATCGACCACCTAAACACATGTCAAGACTTAGTTTTCCAATTCTAGGGTTCTAACCCTAGAGTCAACATTGTTAGGACCGGTAGGAGAGCTAGAGGGGGGTGATTAGCTCCAATTTTCTTGTAGAAGATTTATCACCGCGGAAGACTTCAAACAATGCTAACGTTCAAGGATTTAATTGGTATCCATCTCCTTGAGGTGACTAATTCAACGATCCGCTCTCCTCACTCTCTCATACACTATGAAAGATCTCCTTCTTGAGGTGGAGAAACCTCTTACAAGATTACAAGAAGAATACAACAAGAGGAAGCAAATACAATAGGAAATCTTACAAGATTTACAACAATGAGCTCTCTTTGCTTTGCTTGCTTTCTTCAAGCTTGAGATCACCTCTAGAACCTTGGAAGTGCAACAACACTATGCCCCAAGACTTCTCTTGAAATGGCGAAGAAGGAGGAGAAGAACCGGCGAAGAACTGTGCGAGCCTTGCACTTCAAACCTGTGTGAAAACCCTATATACCCGACGTCTAGGGTTCCCTAATCGATTGCCCAATCGATTACCACGTCAGACTTAGCCATTCAATGGCTATTTTTTTGAAGCTTAATCGATTAGTCAATCGATTAAAAACAACCTTAATCGATTGCTGAATCGATTCAGCACCTTTTTGTGCTCTCGCGCAATATTGTGGTAATCGATCACCCAATCGATTACCGGACCTCTTAATCGATTGATCAATCGATTAAGAGAAGGCTGAATCGATTGCTTAATCGATCCAACCGCATTCAGTTCTCGCAACTTATTTCTCCCAATCGATTACCCAATCGATTCACACCTTCCTTAATCGATCACCCAATTGATCAAGAAGGCTTCTGTTCGTGAGAAACCAAACCCAAATCAATTACCCAATCGATTGAGTCCAATCCTAACTTGTGTGCACAAGTCTAAGGTTCCCTTGCCTAACCTTGGTCAACCGTGACCTGTTAGGACTTCTCTACCAAGTGTCCGATCAACCCTTTGACCAACTTGGATTTCTCCTGCCTAGCTCCCAACTAGAACTTAACCTGATTCCCAACCAGGTTTGTCTAACCCTCGAGTTAGGTCTAGTGTCTCAGTAGACTTCCACCTTGTCAGCGTGCGATCTCCCAGATCCACCTGGACCTCTCCTAGTCCCATTAGGTCTTCTCCCATGCCAGCGTGCGATCTACCCGATCCACCTGGACTTCACCTAGTCCCACCAGGTGTGCCTAGTCTCACTAGGTCTAGTCTCTCAGTAGACTTCCACCTTGTCAGCGTGCGATCTCTCTGATCCACCTGGACCTCTCCTAGTCCCACTAGGTCTTCTCCCATGCCAGCGTGTAATCTCCCCGATCCACCTGGACTTCACCTAGTCCCATCAGGTGTGTCTAGTCCCACTAGGTCTTTTCCCAATCAAGTCTCCAGTCAACCTTGACCCACTTGACTCACACGATATCCAACCATCATTATCAAACATCGAAACATCCAATCTTAAGCTTACCAAGCTTATTAGACATAAGTGTTGGTGCAGGAAGCACCATATCGAACCTTGTTTTGATATTGGCAAAGGATTCAAAGTTAAGTACTATTTGTGCTCTAACGATGTTACTCAAGTGTGCAGGAAAAGTTCTAGGAACACTAGGCACTAAGTCCTGGCCGTGAGTTGGGCAACTAAGTCCTGACATAAGGTTGGGCACTAAGTCCTGGCCGAGGGCTGGGCACCTAAGACCTGACCAAGGGTTGGGCACTAAGACCTGACCGAGGGCTGGGCACCGAAGACCTGGTTCGAGGAATTGGGCACTAAGACCTGGCCGGGGGTTGGGCACCGAAGACCTGCTCGGAAGGTGGGCACTAAGACCTGGTCGCGGATTGGGCACGAAGACCTGGTCAGGTGCATCGGGCAAAAGTCCAACCGGAGGAGCCGGTTGGCAAAAGATAAACTCTCCTGAGAGGAGTAGGTGAGGACGCGTTCCCCGTCGAGGGAACAGTAGGCGTCGGTTCGACCTAGGGCTCCATTTAGGAGACCTAAAGTCAGAACCAAGACAGCTAAGGTTGTACAAACCTAATACTTGATTGCTTTGTGTTGTTTTGGACTAACCCTGGATGCAGGACCAAAAGAATGAGTTTCTGCAGCTCAGAACGCCTCAAAGGAGAGAGGCAACAGCTGAGTAGGGCGCCCCCAGTGTCCCGGGCGCCCCCAAGGACAAGGGCACAAGGCAAAACAATTTAAGCAAACATGTGCTTCGGCAGTTCACTGGGCGGGGCGCCCCCGTCAAAGCTCGATCCTGATTTTGGAGGGATTAGAGCTGACCGATCGAGAGGGTTACGGATCGGAGGACACGTGGAGGGCGCCCCCAACGTCCCGAGCGCCCCCAGACCTGCTATAAAAGGGGCTCGACCCCTGAGGCTTCAGCATCACTTCTTCAAACGCCAATACGCTCTTCTACCAAGCGCTCTGCCCCGGAAACCTCCCAACTCGAGATACAAGCGTCGTCGACGTACCTCTGCTCCAAAATACAATCCACACCGGGCGTCGGTAACAAAGAGCTGACTTTTTAAGTTTACTGTACTTCAACTGTAATATCTGTCTGTAAACCTTTTTGCGCACATATAGAATTGCCCGCAGTAAACGGTCAACGACCGTGGGTCTTGGAGTAGGAGCCGACCGCGACTCCGAACCAAGTAAATCGCTTGAGTTCTTTACGTTGTGTTTTAAATATCCGCTGCTAATTCTCTTAATCTTGAATCCGAAACGTTTTACAATATTCACCCCCCTCTATCGTATTCTCTCGATCCAACAATAAGCTCACTCGAGCCTAGTCAAACTAGGTCAACCCTGACCTAACCAAGATTGCACCAAATACCAATAAACATGTCCATTTTGGACTTTCTAGACTTACCCACTTTCCTAGGCATATGTCTCCCTTTTTTAGGATTATTTACTACCTTCCTCCTCTTAGGCATGACAGTTTGAGTCTTATTGGGTCTAGCGTTGGGTAGTGATTTCCTAGGATTATCCACCTTGTTAACTCTATTCCTATCACTATACCTAAATCCATGATTATACTTGGGTAAATAATTTACATTATTTCTAACAAGCATATAAGAATTAGAAATTGGATTAAATTTTAAATAAGGGATTACCTGCTCTTTTACCTTTGAAGCTCCCCCTTGACCAGAGCTCCTCTTCTTCTTCAATTTCTTCAAATGTTCTAGCTTCTTGAGCTCTCCTTTCCTTGGGCATTTTGTGTGGTAATAGTCACACTCATCACACGTGAAGCAAATTATATGATTCTTATCCTTAGCTCCATCCCTACAACCCATATTAGTTTTTAAATGAACTTTACAAGGTTTATGGGTTATCTCTTTTACTTTCTTGAGTAAAGGTCATCTACTCTTGTAGTGTCCCATTTCCCCACATTCAAAGCATTTGATGTGGGATTTCCCACTCTCCTCGGTAGTTGAGGTTGAGGGTTGAGCTTCCAAGATCTCCTCTACCTTGGATTGCTCTTCTGCTTCCTCACTTGAGGATGTGGACGATTCCACTTCCTCCTCCTCTTCGGATGTTGAACTCGATTAAACTTCCGATTGGTCTTTCTCCTTCTCTTGGACCAATGAGTTCTTAACCTTGGGCTCCTCTACTCCTTATCCTTGTGTAGAATTCTCATGTAAAGCTATTACCTTTCTCCATAGCTCATAAGCATTCTTGTATTCACTTACACGTGACACAATATAAGAAGGTAATAAATTTAAAACAATTTTTGTTACCTACTTATCCGACTCCGCTTCCTCCTTTTGATCCTTAGTCCAATATCGAGGTTAGAGATGGTTTCCCTCTTTGTCCATCGGAGCTTCGAACCAACCTCAAATACGGTCCAATGGTCCCAATCCATTTGGAACCACATCTCTAACCACTTTCTCCAATAATCGAAGTCGTTTCGATCGTATGGAGGTGGGATTCGAGTTTCCTATCCTGGCGGACCTTCCGAATACATCTTCCTTTAGCTCCTTTGCTCTTTTGGCGGTTAGTCTAACAAGAACGAACCTTTGCTCTGATACCACTTGTTGAGACATTTGCGTCTAGCTAGGGGTGAATAGTCCGTTGCCCCGAATGCGTCGGTTCTTCTAACACGTGTTAGCGTGCGCAAGCGAAAATGCAAATAACACAAACCAAATTAAATGCTAATACAAAACCTTCACGTGGTTCGGAGATGACACTCCTACTCCACGATTGTCCCTAAGGTGGGTGATCGCTGTCCGTCGGTGGATTAGTCCCCGGAAGACCTCTGGCTAGCTAGCGTAGCTCTTTGTGGGTGGTGGAGAAACCTCACCACAAACTCGTAGTAACTTCTGAGCACTTGTAGACTACTAATAAATTTTACCTAAGCTCATTTTGTCAACTTTTGCTCAGCCAAACTAAGCTCTCTTAAATAGAGCTCGTTCTTAAAATAGTCGTTACCAATCGATTGGTGCCAACACCAGTCGACTGCCAACTGTTGAATTCGAACATTATAGTCCAACGTTCGAATTCATCCGACACCAGTCGGCTGCACATAAGATCAGTAGACTGATCTTTCTGTGACCTCTACCAGTCGACTTCTCCTAGCAGCAGTCGATTGTCTAGATCCTAAACCTAGCGTTTTAGCCCCGAGTACAATCTCTCTACACTCGTCATCACCTGACCAACCTAGACCTACCCTTCTAGCCTCCTCCATCAGCCTTGCATCCCTCGGATGCCTCTCCATTCATCACGACTTACCTTCTGGAGCTTCCTTCGGCCTCGGTCCTTAGTGTCAGGTCTTCCTCATTTGCTAAGTTCCCACTTGGACTTTCCTTGTTGTACCTCTATCCTGCACACTCACAATGATTAACAAATATAACAATAAACATAACTTAAACCTTTGCCTAAACATCAAAACCTAGGACACCTAGATTGCTCTAACACCCTTGACTTATCTTTATTAGATATAGTTAAACTCTTATGCATAGTTAGATATGTATAGCGGTAGGGATATCCATTATTTTCATTTCTGTACGATTTTATTTGGTACTTATTATCTGATTAGGTTTACTGTTTTACTGTTCTATATTACTGTGTGTATTAGATTACGGACAACATACCTTATACCTCGTACTAGGATTAGGATATAGTGCATGATGATTACCTAGACTACTGCATATCATGTAAATGACAGTAGGATTAGACAGTGAGTAATGCATGGGTTAGTGACATGCATCATCTTTGCAAGTAACATATGTAGGCGATCCATGGCTCCCTGGAGATTGAGACAGATCGTCGGACATGCTACTGGAGTAGGGGCATACGTAGGCGACTCTTGGCTCCCTAGAGATTGAGACGGATAGTCAGACATGCCATTTTACCTGTCGTATAGTCCTAGTTCCACTCTTCGTTAGTGGATTATAGGTCACGGCGCTACAACAAGTCCTCTACTCTATCCGGAGATAGCGAGGGGTTGGGAGCGTTACTTTTCCCTAGGGTGGAGTATATATGTTCAGTGTCCAAGACTTTGCCCATTCGGTTTCGCATTATATGCGATGGTAACTGTCTCGGTGGAGGGAGGACCCGGTCAGAGTCCTACCTACTCGATTTCGCATAGATGCGACGGTGATTAACTAGCGTCAGGGGTGACCTATGCTGCATCATGAGCATACTATGCATTACTGTATATAGTTGTGATTGCTACACTTGATTGTTGTATTTGGTTGACATGCATACTCTCGGGTTTGGATCGACACTGGTATGTATTTTTCTTTCGGTGATACAATTATGCATTTCCTATTATTGCACTTCAATTTGTAGTAGATTGTGACTTACTACTAGTTTACCTTTCTATGTATACTAGTCTGTATCCGCTGAGTTCCCGGACTCACACCGTTAGCCCTGTTTTTCTCCCTTTCAGGATGATCAACTGGAGCACCCGACAATCTGTCCCAGTTCACGTGTGTCGAGGCGATTTCGTTGTTTACATGTATTTCATGTTGGTACCTTTCATTTGTTTTCTTTGCATTTTCGATGTTGTATTTCTAATTTATTGTGATGCTTTGCATGACGATGTGGTTGTACTTTTATGTGTCATGGAGACATACGTTTTATTCGTTTGTCGTAAGTCGTATTGATACGCAGTTTTTCGTGACGACATTGTTTTCTTTTCGTTTCGGTGACTTGTTCCAGGTGACTGAGAGGGTTGCAATGGTAAGAATTTTGAATTGTCCGCCGGGTCGAGAGAGAAACAGACCGATCGGTATCGGACAAGGCTCCTTGGGACATGACAGATTTTTTGCTTGAAGTGATTTGGAATTCTCTATGTTTATTAGTTGGTTTTGTCCAAAACTGATTGATGGATCTACATTATTTGAAATTTAAAATTTTAATATTTTTTGAACTAAAGAAATCCTAAAAATTCATTTGTGGTATTAACTAATAAATACCATTGCCCTAGGTTTTATAATGAATTTATATAGATGCTATCTATAAGTATAAAATTTTATTATTCTCAATTTATATTATTAAATTTAAATCTAAAGGTATTGATATAAAGGAAATTTTCATAAATACATTGATTTTAATTTGAAATGATTCACAATACTCTAAGTCCATTCGTTATTTTTGGATGAAACAAGAATGTATAAATTATTCAAAAATTTAAAAATTGAAAATTTATTGAATTATAGTCCTAAGAACCTGTTGGTTAATTATTGACATTGTTACTTTATAATGAATTTGTGATAAATTTTATAAGACTTTAGGAGTTTTAAAATTTATTACTATTAATTTAAACTATCGAATACAAATATGAAAACATAGATACATCAAGGAGCTTTCCGCTATATATTAGACGAAAATAAGAAAAATTCTTACACATCATGTTTTTGGATAAAATTATCAATTATCAACTTTAACCAAGAAATGTGTCTGATGGCTCAGATACAAACTTTGGAGGATTCCTTCGGATCACGGCATTAGTCAATAGCAATTGTTTTCATAAAGAACTCCAAACATTAATAAAATAACAAAAATAACTCCTCCAAAAATAAATTGTAAAAAGAATTCAATACACCAACCACAAGTTTCCCCCTCCTTTTACTTGCTTCTAAACTAAAACAATTATAGCAACTAGTCGTCTCTCCTTGCATAATGTCCTCTCCTACACTGTACAAAATTGGAGGGGGTTTATGAAAATTTGAATTCAGAAAACAGAGCAACCATGGAACGAGAGAGAGGGGGAGATTTTCTTGGCCGTGGGTGGGGGGGATTGACGGTCGTATTCAGTCGCGCCGGCGCCGGATGTAGTCGAGGAGGTCGCACCCGTCGGCAGCGGATGCGGCGGCGGCGTTCTGGTTGGCCTTGATGCGCATCTCTACGACCTTCTTGTGGGAGTTGGAGTGGACGGAGGGGACGAAGGTGGGGCTGGCGGCGGGGCGGTACTCCGGGAAGAGCCGGCCGGACTTGTAACGGACCCCGCAGGCGTTGCAGAGTGTTTTGGGCCCCATCGGCCCCGCTCGCCACTGCGGGGTCTTCTGGATTTGGCAGTGCGCGCACTTCCGCACCGGCGGCGGTGAGTCCGACTCGTCGGCGTACGGGTTCGGCTTCTTCTTCTTGCTCTTTTTCTTGAGAGGCGGTGGCGGCGCGGGGGAGGAGGACTCGCCGAAGCTCTCCGGGTCTGATGTGGCGGCGGTGACCGCGTCGGCGGGCGGCGGGAGGCTGGGGATGACGACGAGGATTTGGGGCGAGAAGGTGGCCGGGCGCGCGCGCTTGCTGCGAGCGCGACCGGGGACGACAGGGACCACCGGCGGTTCCGGCGGGCTAAGAGGCGGCGGCGGTATCACCTTCTCCTCCTTCTTGCCGCCGATGAAGTAGCAAGCAGCGGTCGAGGAGGAGGAAGAGGACGAGGTGGTGATGCTGGAATCGCTGCTTACGCCGCCGCCTCCATTTGTGTTCGCTTCGAGAACAGAGACCGGGCTCGAGGTGCGAAAGCAACAACGTTCGCCGACACTTTTCTCGGCGCCGCCGCCGCCCCCGCCGGCCGTAAGGCCGAGCGAGAACGAATCAGAATCTTCGAGGAATTTGGACATCCATTCCATCTGCTCGATGTCAAGCTCATCGCACTGCCATTACAACAATTTCTCAAATTTCGCCAAATCAAATCAAATAGTCCGCCAAAACCGAAACTTTACCGGATTGAGCTCGCCCCCCTCCGCGCCGAACTCGCCGTCAGCCCTCTCGCCTCCCACTCCGCCTAAAACCTCGTCGGCGCCGCAAACCGGCGGCGGAGGAAGAAGAATCGGCTCCGGCACCATCCCAAACCCGTCCTCGTCGCCGGGGAAGTCGAGCAAGTCCTCGATGTGGTCGAACAGGTGGCCCACCCCATCCTCCATCTCCTCCCCTCCTTCCCTGCAAACACACCACGCCATCAACACCCGCCATTAACGTCGGCGGAGATCAAGATCGAATTTTGAGAAGACAAAACAGCATAAGGTAAAATTGCGCAACAGCGTCGACGTCCTCACCGACCCGAGAAGCTTCTTCCGGCGGAGTGGAAAGTGGAAATGGAAACAGAGAAGCTGGATCACGGAGAAGACGGGAAATGGAAAGTCGCGGCGGGGAGAAAGAGGAGATTAAAAAGGGAGGAAGACAAGGAAAACGTGAGAGCGGTGATGGCTCCACAACACCACCTCCATTATACCACCACCACCACCACCACCATTATGCAGAGCTTCACCTCCCAACCTCAACCTCACATGACAAGTCATTGTTATTTGTTGGTGGAATGCAATCTAACTCGCAATGGGGCCCACAGGGCTGGTGAACCCTAATGCAACCAACCTGTCCTCCCCTAACCCCCCTCTTACACTAGTCGCAACTAGTTTGAATCATTGCCCCTGTCTTACTCGGACTCTCATAATACAAGTATCTATATGATTGTATACAAGTATTGTTATCCGATACTCATACACTAAGGCAAACACTTGGTACGTCTCAAAACTAAGATGATAAATGAATTGAATGTTCGTAAATAAATTTGATGTTAGATTTAATAGAAAAATTTATATTCGTTCATTATATATAAGATAGATTAGATGAACAAATTTAAATACATATGTATTCAGTTCGTTGATATTTATGAACAAAATTTGTTAAAATAAAATTTGTAAACAATATTCTTAAATAAAACTTTTATCTAAATATGTAAAATAAAATAAATAAATACATTTAAAATAAGTGTTCGATTTCAATAAATTAAGTTCAAGTCAAACTAAATGAAGTTGGGATCGTTTGTAACCCTAAGTCAAAATAAGTTATTAATTGTTCAATTTTTTTTCTTTTCTATTCTTTTCTTGTATTTTATGTTGCTTTATTTTCAATCGTTTGGGGCTTTGCCGTTAGGGCAAGCAAAGCAAAGCACGTAAAGGAGGAGAAGCTATCGAGTAATTTATTTTTATTTGGGAAAAGAAGATAAATAAATAAATAAATAATAAATAGGTGAGTGGGTCACCACTCAGTCCGCATTGGGGGAAGAGAGAGACCTTTAGGCAATTAAAGCATTCATTTACAGATGAAGTCACACTGTCGGTGTGAATTTCTTTTTTTTCACTTTTTTTTTAATCCTCTTTTTTTTAATATTTTTTTTCCATTTAATTCTGAACGTGACCGGCCACTGATTTCGGGTATGCTCCTCTTCTTGTGCTTAAATTGATAGGTTTCATTTTATTATTCTTGTTCGTTCTGAATAAAGAATAATCTTGTAGATCGAATTAAAACTTAAAGAAATTGCATGAGAATGAGTATTTTCATTTCTTCTCTACTCGAACAATAATAGAAGTGTTGAAAATTGATTTTGGCCATTATGAGTTGCCTATGTATGTAAGGAGCCTTTCGTGCCAACTACGAGAAGTAACTTCGCACACTTTTATTTTTGGCCCTTTATGGCTAAGGATATATAGTGTCATTTACTCGTGTCGCTTGATAGATCGATCGATGATGACTCCTTCCTCTTTCACAACGATTCATTTATCACTAGTTCCTCGTGTGAATGATTGAACTTAGATTGTTAATTAGTTCGACAACGTAAGTAATAATAGGTATTCATAGGTAAACAACATCAAATTTCATCTTTGTGAAAGTGATTATGGCAATACACACATCAATTAGAGGTGCAAGTGCTTCAAGTGCTACTAGAAGTGCATTGCCACACTTCGCCCCACTAGCAAGTGACCGACATCATATCGAAGAGTGAGTGAAGAACCATAACCAAGGATAGTAAATCCAATAACTATTTCATCAATATCAAGAGCGGCATTCATAATAAAGAGAAAAAGAATGCGGAGTTTGACGCAAAAAGATATCGAGTTTCCTATAATTTTCCTTGGTTAATCTATAGAATATCTTAAACCTTTTAGTTTCACTTCTCTCGTAACAAATTACATTTTGAGAAGCATGTTTTCATGGGATTTGAAGAAATCATGCCACGCGAAAAAGGTGTCGGTGGCGAAGGAGGATAAAGTAAGATCTAAGGCTAAGGCGCAACTCCTTTGGGCATTGGATGACAATGATAGGGGGATGATCGATGAACAACAAGAATGGACCAAGCTTAGAGATGGAAATGTCTAGCCTAAAACTAGTAAATTAAACCTAACCAATTCGAACTAAACCAAACAAATTGAAATATTCTCGCTAGTGAAACCACTAAAAATTTAAATGAATTAGTTAAATCAGATTAACTTTAATAATTATTGAGTAAGTTCTTTTGACATAATTATAATTTTCCATTACTTCTTTATAATTTCGTAATTGAATTTAATTAAAACAAACCATCATAAGAAATAAATAGTATATATTTTGATATTCATTGGATTTAGTGATAATAAATTTAGAATAATATAAATTTTAAAATTTGAAATTAGTTTATAATCTTTAGATGGCTTAGTCATGTTTTTACTAAACAATATAAAATAAAATAAAATTTAAGATTATGAATTATGGAGTCAATATAGCTAGCTCCATGTAAAGACAAGTCAACTCGAGTGTAGATAGGAGCCTTCATACATCTTAATTAAGACTTGGTGAGTTCTTCCCGGCTAAATTTTACTTATTGATAAATAGATAAATAAATATAAATATCCATTATAATAAAAAGTTGAAATTCATCATTCTAACGGTCTCACATAGTCAATCTCACGATCATATATGAAGAGATAAATCAAAAAATAATAGTTGACTCCCGTAAGAAGGATATTTTTCTTGATAATGAATACAGATCTCAAGTAGCTTAATTTGAACAAGATGATTTCTTTAATTTGATTTAATTAAGTAGAGGATTAATTATAATTTAAAATACAATAATTTTGAGGTGTGATGGTCCATGTGAAGGCTCATGTCGCAACTTCCTCCCATGTGAGACTAGACAATGTTAGACATGATTCAATAATATACTTTTTATCTAGCTCTATTTAAAATGTGATTGACAAGGAGTTAAAAAACTCGGGAATATAATGTAGTTGAAGGTTGTTAAATTATTACTTAGGTATATATGGTTTGATCTTTAGCTATAATTTATTTTATAGAATTTTTTTTTTCAAATGAACGTACAACCACGAGATGTTAGGTTTCTGGATCACCTGCTATGAGCGCTTCTTGATTTACCTTGACAGCCAATGGGAAACTTCTGTGAGACCGAATCCGTCGCCCCGGGTTCAACTAGGTTCATCATTTTTTTCTTAAAAAAAAAGAAAATTTAAGGATAATGTAGAGTCACACTTAGACAAATTTTTTCAAGTTGGAATGGCTTTGAAATGAAATGAAATTAACCAAAAAGCAATAAAATGAATATGGAAAGGGGGAAACAAAAGGGGGTAAAGGGACTTCACAACCGATGGTGGTTTAGGGCTCCTTGAAATGAAATGATGATGGTTCCTCCAACCATCCTTCAATGAATTAACTTGGATTCCACTCCTTCCACCCTATTCCTTCCATTTCACTCCCTTCCCTTTATTTTCTATCCCTTTGAGGAAAGATATATGTCTAAAAATTTAACAAAAAAGAATTCTAAATAAAACAAAGGCAATGCATTTGAATAATAATTTTTAATATATTTATAGCAATTTTAATTGAATTAGATAAAAAAAAATTGATTTATTTTAACGATATACCAATTATGGCTGTAGCAATACCACTAACACTAGAATAAATTTATATTTTTTAATAAAATGTACCAACAATGAAGTTTTGATATTTGTTATAAAAAAATAATGAAAAATAATAATAAAGGTTGTCATTTTTTTTTATTTTTGTCCGGGCTACGCTGAATTTACAAACCGTAGCCAGTCGTTACCCGCTTCGTTGTTGATTAATTGCCGGAGACCCCAGTACAGTTGTCCATTGCATTTTGTGGGGGTAGAAGTGGGCTCTTTGTTTGGTAATGATATTTGTGAAGGTAAAGTGGGGATGAATAAGTAGAGCACATGCTCTGCTTTAATGAGATCTTAACGGTTTGCCGTAGAGTTTTGAACAGTAAATAGGATTTGAGATATTTACTTTTTAGACCGTCTAACATGAATATTTACCGATTTACCTGGTGATCGACGAAAAATTTCTATAAGACTGGAATAATCACTCAAAATTTATCAACTACCTAATCTAATATTTTTTTTTAACAGCAATTGACTTTCATGCAAACGTTTTGATTTTCATGTAATTAAGAATGGAACATTTAAAATGAATATTATTAATTTTTTACTATCTTAAATAGCAATTAACCGACTCAAGAACACTTAAAAATTTAAGGAGTTCTAAAAATAATAGACTAAATAGTCAGAATATGACTAGAAAAGATAAAAAAAATTAAAAATTTTAATTTAATATTATTTTCTAATTTTAACCATTCTTATTTATTTTCCTATTAAATTATATCATTTTCTATTTATTTTTATATTAAATTGTATTCTTTCTTATTCATTTTTATATTAAATTATTTTTTAACTTATAAATCTATTATATATTTTTTATAATTTTTAATATGATTATTAAAAATATTTAATCTTAATTATATTCTTTCTTATTTATTACCTACTAAATTATATTTTTTTATATTTATTTTTATATTAAATTATTTTTTATTTATTTATAAAAATATAATCTAGATGGTCAAATTCTAGCCATCCAATTTTACTGTAATACATTTTATTTACCTTTTAAATGTTTCAAAGACGTACTAATTTTTTAATTTATCACTTCCGTTAATTATCATTATAGCACATTCAAGCACCATGATATTGATATTTTAAAAATCATAACCATTAATGTTAATTTTCGAATTTCAACACCATGATATTGATATTTTAAATGTAACAACATAGAAGTGCTGTTCTTTGGATTCACTATTATAATATTTGGCGAAAGCAGTAAAATGAAGAAAAATGAATGCCCCCTTTGAAAAATTTAAAAATTAAATAAATCTTTTGAGAATTTTATAATTTTAAATGGGTAAAATTTTAAATAATAAAAATATACTAGTGTTATTCTAACAAAATCAGTACTGCTTTTCATTTAGATTGAAAAAAGAAAGATTTGGTAAATATTAGATAATTAACAAGTATATATAATAATAATTCAGGCAGACAACATCTACCTAATTTTTTTTCTTTTTTTTCTCAATTATGTATTTTTTATTCAAATTCCTCCCCACACTTTTTCATTTTTTTCCATGTGGTGAAACTAGTCAACAAATATAATTCCAAGAAAAATACAAAGGTAGGTATTTTGTCATCTCACATTCTCGCTCAGTCACACTAAGTTAGGTTGAGTTTGAAAATCATTTAGTAATTTGCATACTTCATTTTTTTATATCATTTTATGGTATAATTTATCGCTCAAATGAAAGTCCTTTCATGTAGTTGAAGAATTTAATCACGTTGAAGGCCGAGGTTTAAAATTGATAGGAATAGATGGATACAACTGTGGAAGTTCAGAGGGAAAATAATGGTCCAAACAAAAATTAGTGAAAGTGGTGGAATTGAATTAGTCCACTAACTTGCCAACAAATTAGCCAACTTATTAAGTTGGCGGCTTGATTGGCAGTGAAAATGATGGAGATCTAACTACACTGACGGGGATGCACCACTGGTTTTATGCGTCGTTGGTTGACCTCATACAAAAGACTATTATACCCGATAAAATCCCCTATGATTTATCACCTCATACAAAGGACTATTATACTGGATAAAATCTCCTATGATTTATCTCCTTGAAAGAGCCCAGGTAAGGATTATCATTTGCAATATATACCTATATTCTTGGTTCATAGTTGCTTTTGCACTAAAAAGAGGACTAAATTTTAATTTGATTATTTGGAGTTTAATTTTTTTCATAATTCAGGTATCCAATTATTTGAATCGATTAATAGTGAAGATGATCAATCCCCCCCCCCCCTATTATTATTACATTCTTTTCTTTAACCTAAATATTATAATCTAAGCCTAAACCTAAATCCTAAGTTTTTATTAAAAAAAACAGTTGGTGTGCACATCCATGCACACTAAAATGAGTTGAATAACATTTATAGCCAAGATATCTCATATGGCCAATTTGTGCACCAAAAAATTCCGGACACCCGAACTATGATCGCCCATGCTGGTGTACATAAATAATTCTTAGGCTGTTGCAGACATAATTTTTTTTAGTTTGCGGATATGTCATTTAAAATTTTAATTTTACCTTTATGAATTATGGGTTGAATTATAATATTAAGAGTAAAAAAATTTTCAGATTGCAAAAAAATATAGATATGAATGGGATATGCACCATAAGATCCGTGATATATATATATATATATATATATATATATATATATATATATATATATATATATATATATATATATATATATATATATATATAAAACTTGTGAATACTTAAAATTTTTTCATTTTTAATTTTATTTTATTTTAGTTTGAATATAACTCAATTGAAAAGATTGAATCCTAAACATAAATGTTAAAATTTTGTAACATCAACACTATAATCTAGTTAGGAAACCTGAACTTTAGGGGTAAAGATATATATACGTGCATTGCAATTTTAAAGATTCCATGAGTTTAATTCATTTCCCTTAGGGCGCTCTCTCTCTCTCAAACCCCTCTCGGATAATCCAGATGTTCAAACTTTAACCCATTAACCCCCTGAAGACAGATAGACGATCTTCTCTTCTACTTTGCCCCTCTCTCTCTCTCTCTCTCTCTCTCTCTCTCTCTCTCTCTCTATATATATATATATATATATATATATATATATATATATATATATATATATATATATATATATCATTGTTAAGAGAACCGGACCGGACCGGCCGGTCGGACCGGTCGGATCGGGAACCGGCCGGATTTCCGGTCCGGATCAGATCTGAAAACCGCTGGTTTAAAAACCGGCTGTGGATCGGTGTGAACCGGCCGGCAACCGAGTGAACCGGACAATCCGGTTCACCCGATTTGATTTTAAAAAAAAATAATCAAAAACTTAAAAGGAAAAACCGTACAACTTAAAAGTTAAAAGTTTTAAAACATTAATTAATAGGAAAAACCGTACAACTTTAAAACATTAATTAAAGATTTAAACCTAATTTTTAATCGGCGATTTCTGCGTCGCATCGTCTTCTCCGACTTCTCGACTCGCTCCGCCAGTCCGCCTTCTCTCCGAAATCGCTTTGCCATCGTCGCCGCGCCTCCGCCAGCGTCGCCTGCCTAGTGCCTACGCCAGCGTTGCCGCATCACATCGCCTCCGCCAGCGTCGCCAGCCGCTCCGCTCCGCCAGCGTCGCCTGCCTTCGCCAGCCACCGCGTCTCCGCCAGCGTCGCCTGCCTCCGCCACCGTCTCCTATCTCCGCCAACGTTGCTGCATAGCGTCGTCTCCACCAGCCTTTCTCTGCTGTGGTTGAAGTGTTGAACTTCGAAGCCGGAAGGTAACCGCGTGGCACTTGAAAATAACATTATTTTCAAACACAGTAGATTAATCAAGATCATTAATCAATACATTAATCAAATACAGTAGATTAATCAAGGTCATTAATCAATAATGTTCATGCTTAAACAGCTTAATGATTCAGATTTACATGTTTTTTTTTAAATCGTAATTAATTTACTCTACGTTACATGTTTTTTACTTTTTTTTAATGATTTACATGCTTTTAAATTTTAATGGTGTAGTTAATGTAGTTAATTATGCTTAAGGTAGTTAATACTTAATACTTAATATAGTTACTGTAAACTGTAGTTAATTATGCTTAATGATTAATCATTATGTGATCATGCTTATTTGTTTCATTATGTGAAATGTAAATTTAATTTGTAGATTCAGATATGAGTACTCCAACTCCAAATCAGTCTATAGAAGTAAACAATATTGTACCTGAAGCTGCAGCTGCCAATCCTAATAGTGAAACCCAATCTTCCTCAATTTCTAGTCGTGGGAAAACTGATCCGGCATGGAAGTATTTATATAAATACATGCTTTATTATATACCGGTTATATCCCAGTTGGACCCCCGGTTAAACCGGTTGAACCTCTGAACCCTTGCTCCGACCGGTTCGATGTCCGGTCCGGTTCTCAGAACCTTGATATATATATATATATATATATATATATATATATGAATTGCTATCCTGCGGACCACACGGTGCAAACCGTAGCGCCAAACCGATCAGGCAGTTGTCTGCAGGCGCTGCTGACGCTAGTGGCGATTGAAACAATCGGCGGCCTTCGGTCGTCGCCCCCGAACAAAAGTATAACCCAGAAGGTGAGCGATGAACCCTAAGGGTAACGGTGAACCCGTCGGCAAAGTGAATCCGAGGGATAGCGGCGAACCCGTCGGCACTGGGTAATGGCTGATCGGTCACGATGATCGATCAGGCACCTGCCTGATCGGTCAGGGCCTAGCCTGACCGATCAGGCAGGGTGCCTGATCGGTCAACCTGACCGATCAGTCAGGTCGGTCCGCACGCGCTCCGCAGGAGAGCAAAATCGTATATATATATATATATATATATATATATATATATATATATATATATATATATATATATATATATATATATATATATATATATATATATATCCCTGACCGATCAGCCGTTACCAATGTCCACGGGTTCACTGCACCCCCCTAAGGTTATAATTTTTTTCGGGGGCGGCGGCCAAAGGCCGCCGATGGTGTCCGATTGACGATCGGCCACCATCGGCGCAATGCCTGCGTGACCGATCAGGTAATTGCCTGATCAGTCTGGCGTTGCGATCCGCATCGCGCGGTCCGTAACCGATCAAAACTCATATATATATATATATATATATATATATATATATATATATATATATATATATATATATATATATATATATATATTCGCTCATGTGATTCAACTAACTGGCAGATTATAGTAGTGGCTTTTGCCTACCTTCCATCGAATTTCTTTGTTGTAGCATTTGCAATTTGGGTATCAACCAAACCATAATGAGCACTAACCTGATAGTGATTCGATCCAATTGAGAATAGCCTAATTTTCTTTCAGAATTAAGAACAAAATAATAGGATCAAATCTGTTAGAAGATTGTGATCCATCATAATATATTAACCAACCTTATGTTGATCCTAGCAAATCTCATCTCCACCCTCCCCCACAAGTACAGCGAAAAAGTAATTAGTTATCATCTCAAACATCTATAATTTAATCTCTAACTATGACGTATTTTATAAAAAAAAATTCTTCAATTGAAGATGCAAATCCTAAAATACTGTGCTTCTGAACCATCCACCGTGAGCACTTTTCGATTTATCTTAACGGCCGATAGAAAATTTTCATGAAACCGAATCGATCATCTGAGATTAAAAAAACCTCATTAATCATTTTTTTTTTTTTAACAAATCTCATCTCCGAGTCAGAATTTTGTCACGTACTTGCAGCGTTTGAGACAGCTTGAACTCAACGATGAATGATGTCATTGTTCAATTTTTTTAATCTAAATATTCAAATTTTCTAAGCAAACTAATCATGAAAATGATGACTCTAAACTTACGAAAAATTTTCAACAATTATCAGAATAAATTAGAAAACTCAAACAACTCATCGCCAACCTTCCAAGATCATCTTCTCACTGAAGAAAATTAATTCCATAGTGCACACTAAGAATCAATCCGTGAATGTCTGATTAACTAGGGAAGTGCCTTACTGCACATTAACCCCTGGGACAATAGTTAAACTTCATTCCTTGGACAAGTCGTTTTAAGTCCAACTATTCGGGAATCAATTATCTAAGTTCCATCTCCCCATTGTGAACACCATGAAAGACCATTACTCCCTAAACTACAATGTCATTTCATTAAAGTTGCGTTTGATAAGGTGTAATCCACCCTGTAATGTAATCGAGATTACATTACAAGTTGGATTCCTTTGTTTGGAATCACTTTAAGATTGTAATGTAATGTAATCTTGATTACAAAAGAGATTGATGATTTGTAATCTGGATTACAAATCAAAACCTTCGTAATCTGGATTACATTACAGCTTGTAAAGTCGTCGGTCGGGCGGTGACAGTCGTTGGTCGCCGCCGGCCGCCGGCCGCCGGCCGCCGCCGGCGGCCGGGGACCGCCGCCGCCGTCGTCGGCCGGGGACCGCCGCCGCCGTCGTCGGCCGGGGACCGCCGCCGCCGCCGGCCGGCCGACTAGTTAATCAGACATTCACGGACCGCCGTCGTTCGCCGACCGACGGCGATCGTCGGCGTTCGCCAACCGACGGTCTCGTCGGCGTTCGCCGGCCGACGGCGGTCGCCGACGTTCGCCGGCCGGTCAATGGTCACCGGCCGCCCGGCGACGGTCGTCGGTCGTCAATTTTGATTACATTACAGGATGAATTGCCTCTCACCAAACAAAAAAATTCAACTTGTAATGGTTATCAAAGATTACATACAACTCATTACCAAACATAACAATGTAATCAAGATTACATTACATTACATTACAAACTTGATTACATTACAGACCGGATTACATTACCCCCTACCAAACGTAGCCTAAAGTACAATATTAATGTTTGTGGTCGCAAATAAAATGACAAAAAGCTAAAAAAAGGCAAACTCAAGAAATATAATTACTGTGTTCTTGGTTTATCAAGATAAATGATCCAATGTGTTCATAAACGAAACAAATAATTTGTCCATTCAAAAACTTAGCAAAAGGCAATTTGTCTATTCATTACAACACAAATGAATCGGCTAATCAACTAATTGTATATAGTTTGGAATTTTTGAAGTTCCAACGACATTTCAATAATAATAAATAGCACAAATTTCATTTCTTCGACCAAATTTTAGCCAACATATAAAGATAACCGTTCTCCATGGAGCTTGGTAGAAACTTGAACTTCAAATTTTACAATCAACAAATATGAAACAAAATTTAAAACTTTGACAAGAGTTTATTCATTAGTTATAAATTTTTTTATAAACAAACGAGCTTAAACATATGAATAATATTTGGGTTAGTAAGTAGAAATGGATAAAATTTATCTGAGTTCCCCGTGTGATTGGACAAAATCAATTATATAATCCAGCAAAATGGAATAGCATAAACCAAAAAAAAATGTGTTAATCCGATACATGGGCCAAGCCTGAGAGAATTAAGGTGCATCATTAGTTATCTTTACCTGAGCTCGGCTGTTGATTGATTGCAGTTGCAATGCAGCTTCTGTTGTTTCATTGACTCGATCTGCTTCTGCAGAGTAACTTGTTCCTGAGACAAGGCTAAGAGTAAAACAATATGTGCAGACGACGGCAGATACCAGACTAGGTCAAAGGGTTATGTTGATTATCAATACCTTTTGCAGTGTTTCAGACCTCCTAATGGCACCGGACAGAGATGCCTTAACCTATGAATTATAGGTTTGTTAGACTATTAATTAAGCCAGTATAATTTGATGATCATGCTACAAAACAAGGCGGTACTAACTGACATGGTATCCACATATTATGAAAATATTCCAGCTCAAGTTAAGGATACTAAAAACATAAACAAGATTAATTTCTTTTCAAACAGCTCAGCTTTTGGAACAGTATGCCAACTTTAACATGTTATGTGGGATCCCATCAATCCATGTGGAGTATAGATGAGTCTCTGATATGCACATTCACATATAAAGGGAAAATTATTAAAAATATAACCATATTGACTTCTTGGTGGTTAAAGTAAATGGTCAACCAAACAATGCTGGATTGAGCTTCCTTAAGATCACAAATATATCCATGGAACTTCAGCAGATTTGTAGCTCTCTGAATTATGACAATGCCATATAGTTCTTTCAGCACTGAAGATCTCCAATGTTCCCATATAGCAAATGACAGGAAGTCGGCTGTAATCTTCCAAACTCTTCATGGATAAATGTTGGCATTCTCAAAAACTGGTAGACTTATATATCATTTTTCCTATGGTGCCTATTATTCCTAACTCATTGGTCTTACCAAGTTCATTTTATAGCTTGTACCATGTTAATACTTAATATCACTCACTAGGATTTTTTTTTTGGTTAGTTTTTGTATATAAAATGATGAAGCGAAAGGCTATCTGGCTTATTTTTTCTACATGTTAATAACACTCACTACAATTTTTTTATGTTGTTTGGTGTTATGATCAAAAGAGGCCCGTTCATCTTGAGTAATATTCAAAGTGGTAGAATTAGGAACTAACAATCTCTATGATGAACAAGTTTGTCAAATTGTGATTTATCTTAAGCCACCTTAGCATCCAAATATCATTGCAGGATAAGCTTAACAAAAAAAATTCTGTAGCCTCTACATTAGAATGGTTATCAAATCAATGGATTTTTATTATATAAACTAAAACTACGTTATTACTTGAAAAATAGTCCAGAATCAAACTATTCTCAATTGTTTCCATGTTATCTCAATAGGAAGAAAATTTTGCTTTGGAATGATTTATTCACTAGCACAATGTAGTGTAATTATCAGAATTTCATGTAATTCAGCAATCAAAAGATGTCAGGAAAGATCCAGAGGTCAAATAAGACATACCTTTAGAAGCTCATCTTGAATCTGCCTATTCCTCTCAACCTCTTCGTCATATTTCATTCTCCATTCTGCAGATTCATCCATTGCTTCCAGATTAGCACGTTCAAACTGTCTCCTGAGAGTGGTCATGAAACCAAATGACAAATAAGTAACATAGGAATCAATTAAGCACACATTATTTTCTTGGGATCTCAAAACGAAAGCTAATGCATGATAACAACAACAACAAAAGTCATGAGTCCCAACTTTTGGGGTTGGCTAACAATAGAGTCTTGATACATTCTAAATTATATAGTACCAACTAGGCAACTACATTAAACAATGTCTTTAAGGACGTTAAAGCATATATAATAATTCAAATTTTTGTAGACAAACCATTCATATCTCATGAAGCTCAATCATGTCAATCTTGATGAAGAGTTTCAGTCATACATTCTAAGAAAAAAAAAGGAAAATCAAGCCTAAGGGAGTGCCAGCGTACTACAATAGTACTAAAAAAATTAAAATAAAATGTCAACACACAGCGATCATATATAAGAATGGAAATACCCAGGTCAGACAATCATTCAACTTGGAGGTTGAACTGATAGTGAGGTAAATTACATGTAACAAAATGATATTTATGAGAAGAATAATAGCCTACCACCATTCTTCTTTCTGATAGGATTCAGAAGAAATTAGTGCAAGGACGAGTAAGGCAAGTATCCAACTATGCAAATAAATGAATACATCTAGATAACAAACACCAACAGTTCTACAGTGAGGGAGAGGCACTAAGATACGATATGTTTCTATTAATGCAGAAAAAGTAGCAAACAAGCCTCAATATAATGTGTACTTTGATTGTTCATCTATCCATGTTGGACGCTAATCATGGACTCCTAAAATCTCAATTGATTACAAGTTAAAACTTTTTTAAAAAACCACATCAAACACACTGGATCCACATCTGTGATGGATTCGTATTAGATCTGAGTAGGATAGCATATCAAAATCAAGGTACACTGCTTTTCTGGGAGTGCGACCAATGTGGCGTTGATCGTCAGCTGTAACAAATATACCAAAGAAACAACCATGTATGAGGGATATTGAGGAGAATTGGGATTGATGGAGATCCATCCATCCAGTGCTATCCTGTAAATTACCGTGAACTTTAGGCTCCAGATTTGATGGCATTTAAAAACCATAAATTGATAGCTCCTCGGTATTTCGAAGCTAAAATTCACTTCATAAATTGCCGGCCTATTAAAGCCATTCCAACTAAAGCGCACACGAAAATGTGTCTACGTTAAATTGGCAGGCAGTAATGGAAATGGGATAGGCGATATGCATAGTCAAAGAGTTTGCACTATGACCATCTCCAAATGTATGTAGTACGATTTATGTTAATATTGTCACATGAGAACACAAATTGACTCAAACTGGATGCAGCTTAGTAATTGAAAAGGAAGCGACGAAGTAGAAAAATCAGCCTGAAGCTCGAGGCATCCAGATCAAGATCAAGTGAAGAGAATAAAACAAGAGGAGCTACCGAGTAAGGAGTAGGCTTCCTTACCGAAGAGAATCGAGGTTTTCAACGGAGGAAGAAGCATCGTCGTCTTGGCGATCGATCGCCCAAAGACGGGCGTAGACGGAGACGCCGAGGAAGAGGGCAACGGCGAACCCGAGAAGGATCGCCCTGCGCTGCCTCATCACGATCTCGATCTGCCCTCTGCGCACGTCACCGACGCTGAGTGACCTAAGCAGCAGCGAGGGCCAGCGATTAGAAAAAGCGACCGGATTTTGTTTTTTTTAAAATAATTTCTCCCCAAAAATATTTTTCTTTACTTAATATTTATTTATTTATTAGGCAAATAAAGATTAAATTACCAAGAGTAATTTATTCGTATACAATATGAAAATGTTTATTATGACTTGGCAACAAAATAAGGCAATTAATTTGATTATAGGAAACGGCGACTGTCATCTGAGCGGTTTTTCGGACAACTCAAAAATAAATAATCACGAGTGTTTAATATACATATTCACACCCGGACTCCCGACGCCCGAATATATACATATAGATATAATTAATTTGATTTATTACGCGCATTCATTTGCGCCCTTCATGCGCACCTGCATATAAGGCGCCTCCATATTATTATTTTTTATTTTTTTCTCAAATCAATATTTTCTTGAATAATAACTATACGTGATGAATTCACCTTTTCAATTGAATTATAATATTAAAATAAAAAAAATTAAAACTTTACCCTGATGAATTCACCTATCCAATTGGATTATAGTGCTCAAGTGAAAAAAAAATATCCCGATAGATTTACTTGCCAAATTGATTTATAATTTTCAAGCAAAAATTTTTTTATGATTTTATTCCGATGAGTTCACCTGCCCGATTAGATTACAGTGTTCAAGCGAAAAAAAAGTAAGATTTTATTTCGAGAAAAAAAATTTAAGATTTTAAAATTTTTGTAAGTGATAATAAGGTATATTATATGTATTTAAGATTTTTTTTAAGAAATCTTCAATTTTAAGAAATATTTTTTTTAAGAAACTCGAGACCTCTCCCACAGAGGTGGTAACTTACATGATGCGGCTTCAAAGGTGTGTACCTCGTCTCTCCCATATTTCTTTTTCTTTTTTGATTTTCTTATTGTTTAAAAGTTTTTAATTATGTTAATCAGATTTTATTTTTAAAATTGAAAATTAAATTATAATATTAAGTATAAATAATGAGTAATGAGTGTGCAGGATAACATTCTTAGATAAGAAAATTATATATATATATATATATATATATTATAACTATAAATAATGAGTAATGAGTGTGCAGGATAACATTCTTAGATCAAAAAATTATTTATATATATATATATATATATATATATATATATATATATATATATATATATTACTCACTTGATATTATACAACATGTGCATATTTTTTTTATTCTAAATACTATAATATAAATTCTAAATCCTAAATATTGAACTCTAAATAATAAATCTTCATGTCCGAACATGAGATGAGGCCCATGAGACAGTTGTCTCAAACTCACTATTTAAAGCGATTCAAAAATTAATAATTAGTTAGATTTAAAATTTTTTTTATTTGACAAACTTTTATTCAAGCGGATACTCTTGTCATCATCACCGTGATTTCACCATAAGCTCCTCCTCTTTAAGGGTGTTGGTCTCCCAGTCGATGAGCGATGACTGTCTCTTCGCTCCATCTTTTATTTTGATAAATTTATATTTGATCGTCCAATTTGTACATTACTGTCGCTTCCTTTCAGTTTCATCTGAAAAAAAAGAAGACGTTTGGTTTGTTCCATTTTTTATTTTTATTTTCTAGAAAATCATATTTTCTGAAAAATGACTTCCTTTTATTCTCTAATTTTTCAGAAAATGTTATATCTTTTTCTAGAAAATAAGACTGAAAAATACAACCCAAATATATTTTTCAGAAAATCGTATTTTCTACAGAAAATGAAAATGAAAAACAAGCCTACCAAACACCCCCTAAGACTTCCTTTTGCTTCCTCCTCACTAGATTGAATTGTTGTTTGTGAGTATTTTTTTTATTTTTAATTAGATATGCTTCTGATATATCAAATCCTTGTAAGAGTGAAAGTTGAAGATCAGCAAATAAATTTATAAAAAATGTTCCAAGCAACTAGATGATTGAGCACACTAAGAACTGAGTCCATATATCTTCTGATATCTCTACTCAGAAGTGGATGAAATTTAACTTTCTCGTCAATGAATGAAAGTACCTACAATATTAGAATTGAGATGATAGGAGCACAACCACTTGGCAAGTAAAATGTTAAATCTCTATGATCGAGTGAATTTCTATTATTCAGAGAAATTGAATACATGTTAGCATAGTCAATCTCAGATTGATAAGATATCGTCCAAATGTGACATAGAATACTACTCTTGTAACCGGAAGAAAACCTAACAGAGTCAGAATGTCAATATTAACCATAATCCAGTGCTAACATATTATTCAAAAATAATGTTTTTCACAAATATTAACTTCAACGCGAGTATAGAAGAAAAGTGAAATCTTTTGTTGGCAAATAAGCAAAGAGGAGATGGATAGGTAGGATGATAGCTGATCCAGAACAAGGTCAAAAGCAATTGAAAGCCGGCACCTTTGTTGGCCACGAATTAGGGAAGGCGGACGGACGATGGGTCACTTCTTGCCCTTGCCCTTGTCGCCGACCTTCTTCCTTTGTGGTAGCACGATCTCGCCGTGCTTGAGGACGGGGATCTCCATGAGGGACGACAGCTGACCGTACTTCTTGTGGAACTACTCCACCTAGTCGTACTCCACCGCCAATGCCCGCAGGCTTCGGACGCGAAAGAGAGAGGGCGATGGGGGATCGCCGGACCACGGCAACGCAGGGGCAGGCGCGAGATAGAGGGAGGCAACGCGGGCTGGCGGAAAAACGATGATTAAGGTCCGTGAGAGGAGCTGCGGGCGCGAGAGCTAAATCGCGAAAACTTTTCTGCGATTCTACTTTTGTTTTTTTGTTTTGTCCACGCAGCGTACCATCCGCAGTTCGCGTCGCCACGTAGGACTCGTCCGCAGCCCGGGTCCTCAAGCGAACAGTATTGTGTGTGTGTGTGTGTGTGTGTGTATATATATATAAGGATTTGATCTCCTGAGCGACAAAAGTTGCGCGCCCATGCACGACAAACATCCTGATCGGTCACTTGATCGATCAGGCACTCTCCGAGGGCGACGAGCCGGTGACTAGCAATGACGGGCGGAGGGTGCGACAAGCCCGACGGGTTCACGTGTCCCTCTTGGTTATATTATGGTGTTCAGGGCGGCGGCTAGAGGCCGCCATTGGTCAACAAGCCCCGACGGGTTCACGTGTCCCTCTTGGTTATAGTATGGTGGTCAGGGCGGCGGCCGGAGACCGTCGTTGGTCAGCAAGCCCCGACGGGTTCACGTGTCCCTCTTGGTTATAGTATGATGTTCGGGACGACGGCCGCGGCGATCGGAGGCCGCCGTTGGTCAGCAAGCCCCGACGAGTTCACGTGTCCCTCTTGGTTATAGTATGGTGCGAGACGGCGACCGGAGACACTTGCCGCCCTCAGAGAGTGCCTGATCGATCACGTGACCGATTAAGAAGCTTATCGCGTATGGGCGCGCAGGTCTTTTTAATATACTTTTCTTCGCTCGTTACCCTTTTTACCAATTATATCATATTTTATGAAGTTTAATTTTCATCTCTGTTTGATTTTTTTTCTTTTTTATGAGTTAATTTAAAAATCATAACAACTATTATTCCGTATTAACCTCAACACCATGCTCCCTCTCCCTTCTTTAAAGATCATAATTAGTTGAAGTTTATTTAAATCATGTATTAAATGGATTGACAAAGTTATCTATTAAAAAAAATAATTGAATATATATCTTAATTATGCATGCTTAATTTATATTTTTTACCATCAAAATAAGAAGACGTGTTATATTCAAATAATTATTGATAATATTTATCATTTTATTTGATTATATTTTATAATATTAAATATTATTTAATTCTATATCTTATTTATATTTTGTAAGCTAACTAAAAAATGATAGCATGTTCTATTTTTTAACTAAAATGAAAGTAAGACATATTACATTAAATGATTATTAGTAATATTTATTTTTTATTATATTTTGCAAGATAAATATTATTCAATTTTTTATTTTACTATATATTTAGTAGGCTCGTTAAAAGATTTTAATTGCACCTCGAAAGGAGGGACGATATTTTGGAATGTGTATGATTTTTTAGATAAAATAGGAATAAAATATTATATTAAGACCCTTTTTGTTTTGTTAAATTCGACTTATGTCATCGAAATCTCAAGTACAACACTATGAACCTAAGTCCAAATCTTAAATTTTAAACTTTAAAAAAAAAATACAATGGACATGCATAGATATACATCATAATCATAAGGCGAGTAGTAATATTCTCCTTTATATTGGAGTAAAACAGAAGAATGCTCGTCTCAAATATAATATCATCGTTTTCCTTGATAAATACATAAAGATAAATTATAAATAATATTTTATTTTCATATAACGATCTTTTAATTATATGAGTAGATAATATTTTCTTATATATATAAATAATAAAACATAAGGGATTAAATCTTCGATAAATTTGCTTTAAATCTCTAATAGCAAGTCAAATTTTGCATTCAGTCTTCATTTGAATTTTTCTTTGTGTTAACTCCCTAATGGATTGAGTATAAAAAAGTGAAAATTGAGTATATATTAGTGAAAAATAAATATAAAAGAGTGAAAAGTGAGTATAAAAGAGTAAAAATTGAGTATGCAGTTTTTTGATATGGTGGATTCAACCTTATATACTCAATTTTCTAACTTTTATACTCAATTTTTTTCAAATAATATTCACAAAGCTGTATTATCAATCCCATTAAGGATTGCATGTAAATAAAAATTTAGGTAAGAATTGCATGTAAATATAAATTTGAAAATAGAGAGTTTAAGAAAATTTATCCTTAAATCTTCCACTCGGATAAATCTCATGAATATTCTACTCTATATATAGATACGTGTTAATAAGTGGCTAGCACCTAGCACGTGATAGGGCTTGGGAGGGAACAGTGGCAGCAAAATTAAAATGATAAAGAACAAGAAATTACTAAAATATTTAATAATAAACGCTTAGATCTCGAGCCAAGATCTGACTTGTACTGCAAGTCAACCTTTCCCACATGACGCTTTAATCGATAGATACAGAATCTAGGGATTTTTTTGTTTAGTACCTCCATGTTTGAGTTTTACAATTCACCCTCGCTAGTGTTAGAAATGTAATCTGCTAATTTGTATAATTTTTATTAACGCCCTCGCTTGCTATATGAAAGCTAAAGCTACTGACGCGAAGTTGAGAGAGAGAGAGAGAGCATGGCGTGGTGGTCGTGGATTGCCATCGTGTGTGCCGCGACGGCGGCCGCCGTCTCGTCGGCGGTGGCGAGCAACAGCTACGGCCGGCGGGGGTCCCTCGACCCCGCCTCCACTCACTACGCCGTCCTCGAACCCAGGGAGGAAAGCGGGCAGGAGCGGTTCTTCTGCCTCGCCCGCGGCCGCTGCCGCTACCGCACCATCGAGTGCCCCGACGAGTGCCCCCACCGCAAGCCCCGCCGCAACCGCCGCCTCAAGGCCTGCTTCGCCGACTGCAGTAGGCGTTGCGAAACCACCTGCAGAAGTAGTACTCCGATTGCAAGCTCAAAATCGTTTTTTTTAAATTTATTTATAATAATTTTGATCGGGTGAGGATTGCGATTGATGTTGCGCGTGCAGATCGACTTCCTAATTGCAGAGGATACGGATCGGTGTGCTACGACCCCCGATTCGTGGGCGGCGACGGCCAGATGTTCTACTTCCACGGCGCCAAGGGCGGTGACTTTGCGCTCGTCTCCGACGAGCATTTCCAGATCAACGCTCACTTCATCGGATGGCGGCCGGCGGGGCGCGCCCGCGACTTCACGTGGGTGCAGGCCCTCGCCGTCGTATTCGACACCCACTGGCTCGTCGTCGCCGCGCGACACGTGAGCGCGTGGGACGACGGCGTCGACGCGCTCGCCGTCCGGTGGGACGGCGAGGAGGTGCTCGTTCCCCAGGACGGCGACGCCGAGTGGCGCCTCGGCTCTGATGAGGAAACAGGGGAGCGGGAGGTGGTGGTGGAGAGGACGGCGGAGAGGAACAGCGCGAAGGTGACGGTGGCGGGGGTGGTGGAGGTGGACGTGAAGGTGGTGCCGATAACGGCGGAGGACGACCGGAAGCACAGCTACCGGCTGCCAGCGGGCGACGCGTTCGCGCATCTGGAGATGCAGTTCCGGTTCGTGCGGCTGACGGCGGCAGTGGAGGGGGTTTTGGGGCAAACGTACCGGCCGGGCTATGTAAGCCCGGTGAAGAAGGGGGTGGCGATGCCGATGATGGGCGGAGAGGACAAGTACCAACTGCCGACCTTCCTCTCCGCCAGCTGCGCCAAGTGCCTCTTCCACCCCGCCGCCAGCAGCCGCGACGTCGACGTGGCTTAGCGAGGAATCTATCTAGCCAGCTATTATGCTTAATTTCAATTTTAATTTTGGCCTAAGAACATTAATGCATGATCAAACATGTGCTAATTTTCAATTAATTAATGAAGGAGAAAATGTTTGAGAGTCTTTTTTTTTTGTTTATCAGAGCAGCTTTTTACTATTAAAAAAAACAAACTGAATGGTAAATATCTATGATTATTTAAAAAGATTAACTTTCATTAAAATTGTTATTTTAAAAAAATAAAATTAAAATGCCTTTTCCTCAATTGTTATGTAATTAAAATAATAATTTTACTATTTAATTAAAATTTTGGACGGTTTACTGTTCGATTTTCGATTAATTTGATAAAGTCTAAAGTTGAATTATGTTAATATTTTTTAAATAATTTCAAAATTTATCATTTTAATTTTATATTTTTCAAATTTTAAAAATTCAGATAATAAAATTATAAATTTTAAAGTATAATTTAAAAGGTAAATATTTAATTATAAATCTTAAAAATAAAAATTTCAATCTTAATCCAAAATTAAAATTTTAAAAAATAATTTACAAATAAGAAAATATAATTTCAAAGTAAATATTTCAAAATTAAAAATTTAAATTTTAACTAAATAAATTTTTATTTTAAGATAAGATAAAATTTATACATGTTTATGTATTATATTAATTTCTATTGATTATTCTAAATTATTTTAAATTCATAAATAAATATAAAACTTTTAGGCTCTTAGTTATTCATGCACTATTTCAAATCAAGATATATTTACTTTAAATTTTTTAAAGAAAATTTATAAGGCTGAGAAAATGCTTTTGAATGGTTAAAAGCTTCGAAAATGAAAATGGAGAAAAAAAATTAAATTTAAAGTGAATAAAAGCTATATTAAGATTATATAAATGAATTTAATGGAATATATTTACTGTAATTTGTCTGTAAATTTCTAATTAAATCTTAAATTTTATCAACAGTCCCTATATGCAAAGTTTTATTTACTTCATCTCCTGATAAATATTATTTTACCTAATTACCCTTATTATTTTTAGGTACAAAAAGTTCAAAATGAGATATAGTTCCTCCTAAATTCAGTATCATATAATTAATATCTATTATATTTTCTATCGAATTAAGTACCACACTTTTTATACATATAAAAAATTCAGGAAAAAAATATAATTTTTCTTAAATTTAGTATATGTCAATTATAATTTAGCATATGTTCTATCAAATTGAGCGTAATTTTTTTTTCTACCGGACCGATTGATTAGGAGTTCATACCTAATTGTCATTATTATTTTTAGGTACAAAAAGTCCAAAATGATATATAGTTTCTCCTAAATTCAGTATCATATAATTAAATCTAGTATATTTTTTTATCAAATTAAGTACCACACTTTTATACATATAAAAATTTCAGGAAGAAGTATAATTTTTCATAAATTCGGTATATTTCAATTATAATTTACTATATGTTCTATTAAATTGAGCATAATTTTTTTTCCCCACTTGACTAATTGATTAGGAGTTCATACATAATTGTCCTTATTATTTTTAGATACAAAAAGTCCAAAATGAGGTATAGTTCCTACATTCAGTGTCATATAATTAAAATTTAGTATATTTTCTATCAAATTAAGAACCACACTTTTTATACGTATAAAATATATAAAAAATTTGAAAATAAATATAATTCTTCCTAATTTCAGTATATTTTAATTAAAATTTAATATATGTTCTATCAAATTGAGCATAATTTTTTTTTTCCTACCAGACCAATTGATTAGGAATTCATACCAATTGATTAGCTTATGATGAATTTATTAGACTATAATCAATTTGATATAAATTATATTGAATTTTAGTACATGACGCCAAATTTAGAAAGAATTATACTTGATTTTAGACTTTTTGTACCTAAAAAAATTGAGAGATAATTCGATAAATCTGTAATTGAAACACATGAAATATTGTATGCAGAGAATGGAAATAAATTTTTTCTGACGCAGAGTCTGAAGAGGAAGTTGAATTTACATGTAAGGGATTTAGGATAATTTTTTCATATATTTAATAGTTTATGGGAGTTTTTTTAGTGGAAAATAATATGTTAAGTTCAATAAAAATCGTAATAAATCATTTTACATATAGCGATCCCATATTCATCGTATCCTTGAAAGTATAATTTGCTCTTTTATTATTATTTTTAAATTTTATAGGGAAGGTGCGTGTATGGCCGTGTCAGCCGACTGACACGTTGCCTGTTTTCATTGGCATTGAGTAGTAGCCACATAGATCACGAAGGAGAAACGGGGTTTTCTAGGGTTTTCATTTTTAGGGCAGGCGAGCGATCGCTGCAAGGTCATATTTGCTGGCTGAAATTCCGATCGAAGAATGGTTTATCTCCCGACGTGGTTACGCTACGCTGCCAACAGATTGGAGTATTCGCTGAACCTTAGTTGGAAGGTACGATTCCCAAATCGTCGCTCCTAGTCCTCTTCGTGATCGTCGGATTCCTTGAATTTTCGAAACAAGATCCAGCCTTTGCTAGGTGCTCAATTTATTACTCGATCGTGCTTCTCCTTCTTTTCCGGTGTGTTTGTCGGATCATTTTGTTTTGGGGTCAAAATACCTTCTTTCTCTTCTGACGTTCGTGGGTGGATTTCTTTTTTGTTTTCGGGATAGACTATCTAATCCTTCATGAACAATATTGTTTACATTATCGGACAAAATATTATATTTCTCAATGATCCAAAAGTGGCTTTCGCCACTAACTCTAGTGTAGCTGAGTTACAATACAATTTTCCTTAACAGACAGCATAACAGCTAAGGATTTACATTTAGTTGTCAAATAAAGTAGCTTTCAGAGAATTTTAGTGACTTCCGTCAAAATATCAATTAAAGTCACTCGTATTAAGTAGATAATAACATTCGTCCATCATTGATTATTATTATTATTATTATTATTATTATTATTTTGTATCAAACCATTTAGCATTGCTAAAGTTTCTGCATGCAAAGAACTATTCGTTTGAAACATGAACAACCAGTAGCAAGTATCTTGCCATTTGAATCTGGCTAAATAAATCCACCACATCTATCTTTGTCGCTTGAAAGAAACAATCCATCACAAAACAGCCAATTCTTTGGAATAAAAGGATGTCTGTAATTTAGGAATGATTGGAGATGATTGAACAAAACCATTCTTTGAATCAGTCACACACATAAATAGACTTCAGTAAAGGATAAAGCTCTGCTCCATTAGATTAGGTGAATAGGACCACGTTTATATAAAGCATTTTATCTATTTAACCGTAGTTACCAGAAGTAACTGACAATGACAGCCAGCAAGATTGCTTTTGATTGTTTGTTAAGATCATTCCCCTTCGGCATCCAAGAACTAGTGGTGGAAGCCTTTGTCTGAGCATCTTCCACAGAAAAGTATCTTTTCAGCTATCTGTAATCCCAAATCATTTTCCAACTCTTACAAGATTCAACATTTAATATAATGCATTGTGTTTTTTGAATCTATAAGCTCCCTTAGAAGGGATATGTCCAATAGGTTGACATGTCCATTTCTGTATATATTCATTAAGTGGAACAGGAATATATTCTGGAGAAAGATCATGACCAAATAATGAATCTAATACTGCATAATTCGAACATTTAATTGATGGAATATTTTGAATCCAAGGTTTAATTAATATATTCGTACAAGCCACAGATTTGATGAGTTTCCCCAATCTAATGTTATTAATCTTATTCAAGGTTCTAAAATTTGTTAGGCGCTAGTCGGGTGTCAGATCAGTGCCTAGCGCCTAGGCCGTCTAGGCGGGGACTAGGTGGCGCTAGGCGGATTAATCGGTATCAACATAATTAACATAATAAATCACATATTATAGCTCCAACACAATAACATCAAATTTAAAATGGGTTCAAATTTCAAAATTGCACAACTAATAAAATATCATAGTCATAGAACACAAATTCAAATTTAAAATGAGTTCAAACTTCAAAATTACACAACTAATAAAATATCATAGACACAAACTCAATGTTATCGGACACAAACTCAACATCAAATTTATTCTACTTCTTCTTCTCCATAATTTTCAACAACTTGTTCTTCATCGGACACAAACTCAATATCATCGTTGTGTTCCTCTTCTTCTTCTTCTTCTTCGGATTCAAAATCATCCTTGTAAAGTTCTCTCACTCTAGAGCTTTTTTGGGGTTGTAGATTTTTATGTACTCAACTTGCTTTATCAACCATTTGTCATGTGAACCCAGAACCTCGTTCAACTTCATCATCTTCCCCACCATCCACAATCCAATCTTGTACATTTGAAGCATCTTTTGCAAGAAGAGCATCAACATTCCTTTCTTTTTCTCTTTTTTATTTGTTCAACAATCTAGCATTAAATTGGACAAATACTAGATTGTTCAAGCTGTTGACATCCAACCTGTTCTTTTCTTTGCGTTAATCTAAAAAAAGAGAGTAAATATTAAAATTAGTAACATGAATATATACTTTAATTAAAATGAAGACTTAAAGTTTGAGACTTACTCCTTCAAATGTATTCTAATTTCTTTTACACCTAGATGTGCTTGTAGGTAATGAAAGTATCCTCAATGCCAGTTCTAGCAAGTTGGGTGTATGAGCACCATATGTACTCCACCATGCACATGGATCAAATGTATCATTTTTTTTTCACATGCTTTTGCTGCTAGTGTTTTTCTAAATAACCCAGTCTTGTCTTTATATTTTGCAAGTTCCTTATTAATAATTGTATCTTGTAGATCCAACTCATTGGCATGCAAAATTTCTATGCATTCAAAAATCCTAATCGCGATCTCCTCATAAAGAGCAATAGAATTATCTTTATAGTAAAAATAGGGATTCAACAAAAAGGCAATGGTATGCAATGATGTATCAAGTCTATCCTTCATTTTTGACTCAATAATTGCTATGATAGGCTCATAACTCGATTCCACGTTATTCAGGGCCACCTTGATATCTTCTTTAGCCTGAAGAAGCTCCGCATATAGAAACCCCATCGATGACTTTCTATCTCCTTCTACCAATCAAAGAACTCTAACCAAAGAAGCAAATATTTTTAAACCAAATGTCAAATCATTCCAAAAACTCATGTTCATCACAGTAGAGTATGCCAATTTTCCTTTATTTGTCTTTGATCATTTACATGTCTCCCACATATCACTTGTAAACATTGCCCTTAAACTTGCTTTTTTCTCAATCAAACTTTGCAATGTGAGAAAATTTGATGCAAATCTGATAATTCCTAGTCGAACTATGTCTCTCTTCTTCGTGAAACTTCTCATCAATGACAAAGTCTTATAGTGAGCATAACTGAAAATAGTAAAAGTTTTGGATTGCCCAATAACCTTTTTATATCGTGGAAGCTCGCTAATACTTTCAAGCATGAGATTAACAGTGTGAGTTGCACATGAACTCCAAAAGATCTCAGGTCGCTTTTCTTTCATCAATTTAGCTGCAGTCATATTGTTGGTGGCATTGCCTATTACAATTTGAACAATATTCTGAGCTCCTACTTGTTCAACACAGTTGTCAACATACTGAAAAATAAGTTCAGCTGTATGTGCCTCATCTGAAGACTCCTTGGACTCTAAAAATGTAGTATCCTCCTTGCAATTAATACACAAATTTAAAATGCTTCTTTTTTTCTATCACTCCATGCATCTGTCATGATCAAGCACCCATTCTTTGCCCATTCTTCATGTTTCTTCCGCAGTTGATTTGTTCTTTCAACTTCGACTTTAAACAATGGTTCCCTAAGTTGATATTGAGTTGGAGGCTCGAATCTTGGTCCAAATGGACCCACTGTTTCCATTAGTTGCTTGAAGCTATCATCATCAACGGCATTGAATGGGATTCCAATTTCATAAACTCATCTCCCAACATATTGTTGAGTTCTCTCTTTGAAATGAGCCTCATTTATATTTTTATTAGCGAAACACTTTACTCCCACTTGAACCTACATTTTCTGGAGCAATTGCTGATGTAAATCTATCCATGGGGCCAAGAGGAAGAGGTTTTTTAGATGGATCTATTTCTCAATTTCAGAACCTTCTTCATCAGGAGAAATAGTTACCTCTGCTCTACAATTTTGTTTTTCCATTATTTTGTTTTTCTTTCTGTTCCTCCCTTTTAAAATCGCTTATTTGCACTTGTTTTTATCTTCTTGAGATGCTTTTCAACAACCAGATACATTTTCAGGTATATTTCTTATGTGCTCCTTGATACTTTATACTTCTCCTGACATCATTTTTCCACACAGCTTATACCTAATTTTGTCGTGGTTCTTAGGATCAATCAACATCCCAAACTCCCATCCGATGTCATTTGACTTTCTTCTAAGAATCTCGAATTCACGTTGGGCAACTGATGCCGTCGAAGATGGATTGCTTGCCATTGTAATTGTAATAACCTAAAAAGTGATTTAATATAAATTTAAGAACTTTAGAATCATTAATAAATAATAACAAATCTAAAAAAATTTGTATATAAAATAATTAAGATATAATTATAATTTATATATAAAATATTAAAATATAAAATATTTGTATTTTAAGACTTAAGATTATTGAAATTAATAAATAAAAAAATATATAAATTAGGAAAATAAAATTATCAAAATATAAATTTGATTTATACAATTAATAAAATTTATTAGAATTTTTAAAAATATTAAATATAAATTTTTAATAAAAATATGATTTATAATTAATAAATAAGATTTTAAATATAAGATATTTAAAAGATTTATAATTAATAAAACTTATAAAAAATTTTATTTTTAAATATATTTTTAGATAATTTTTTGAGATAATTTAATTAAGATTTGGAAAAGTCAATTCGAATTATCCATGTATTTAAGGAAATATTTAAATAAAATAATAAATATAAATAATAAAATTAAAAAAAACACAATGCCACAACGTCGCAACATCGCGACGCTGCCGGGGGCGTTGTATGCGTCGTATGACATGTCTGGCGTCGCCAGACTTGTCGTCGCAGACTTCCGGCGGCATCGGATGCCTCCGGCAACGTGTCCGGCGCCGGATGCCTCCGGTGACGTGTCCAGCGTCGGAGGCATTGTTCCGCGACGCTGGATGCGTCGCGAGATGCCTTCGACACCATCAAACACATCACGGGTTGCTTCCGGTGGTGTCAAACACGTCGCCGGAGCCATTCGACGCCTCCAGAAGAATCCTACGACGAGTTTGGTACGCGTCGCGGACTTGCTGGTGGGGAAAAACTGAAAAATAGGAAAAGCAAAACATACCTGCCAGTGATCGACTTCCGGAGGCGCGTCCAATGGTGCAGCAGCAGATGAGGTAGTTGAATCAATAAAATTTATGCTTTTAGGGCTTTAAAAAAAACAAATCCTGACTGTTTCGCGACGCAGTGCCTGAGGCCGCTCTAGTGCCACACAGGACCACCTAGGTGGCTCTTTCGCCTAAGTTGGCCGTAGAGGAGGTTTTTGGTGCGGCTGTCGGCCGCCGAGCGCCTAGGCGGCCGCCTTGGGCGAGTTTTCGAACACTGATCTTATTCATTACATTTTTCCAAGAAGTAGTTTAATTAGCACAGTAATTTGCTTCCATGTGTGAGTATATTATATTCGGTTTTTTGAAGTTTCACTGATGAACTAGAATCTCCATTCAACAATGATAAATTTCTTTGAGCACAAATACTATCACGAACAATGAAAAGATGTCAGATATCTAATCCACCATCAGCTTTTAGTTGTGTGATGGAATGTCAATGTCTTAACTTATGATGATTGCAAGAATCTTCCCAAAAGAAGGAAGCTGATTGCTTGTAATTGGCAATTTTGTTACTATTTGGCTGTTCATGGTAAACTTAGCTTGGTCTTAAGTCTTCTGAACACTAGCTTCTGCTTCACTGTATAGTTAAGTGTTAAGACATACTCCTTGAAATGCACTGGCTTCGCAAGCTTCTAGTAATTCATCATGTAATTATGTTGTACTCTATTCATAATGTTGGTATTTGATAATTCCATCTACCTTTTTGGTTTTTATTAATATTGCCATGTCTTCTCAGTAAGATTATTTTTCTTTCTGATATCCATTTTTTTTTTGACAAAGATAGTTTCAATTGTTTATAATTTTGTTGATGCAGAATTACAGTGTAAACCAGATAAACAGAAAGCAACTTTATAATGCTATTTGGAAAAATTTCCTCTATGGCAAACTGACCTTTTGTCATTGGAATAAAGGAGAAGAAATGGCACCTACCTTGGCAGGAAATGGGGGAACTCTTCTCGTGAGAAAGATCCCTTTTCCACGTCCAACGTAATTCAACCAAATTCTCTCTTTAACCTATTGTTCATTCCATTCTTTTTCTATGTTCGACAATCTGAGTGATCTTTATCAGTTCATGCTATGTCTACTATGATGAAAAATTGTATGTAGTTTCTTGTAAATATCTTTTTTCTAATGTTTTCAACAAATCTATTTGTTTACTGATTGGGCCTTTTCATGAGCAACATAGTGAATGCATCGTATGAATGTTATTGTAAATTAAGTGGGAAAAAGTGAGTGAAATGGGGAGATACTTTTGTAGTCTTCTACAAGCATAATTATTGTGTGAAATAAAATATATATGAGACTGGTATGATCAATCATGCTTTACGAATTCAAATATCAGATAATTAAAGAAAAACACTTATAAAACATTAAAAGAACACAACTATGTGACATTAAGCAATTTAGTATATCATTGGTAGACGATAAATGAAAGTAATCATAAACAAATTGAATCTGTGAAAGCCAAGTGGTTGGGGCATAGACCCCATCCCACCCGCCCACACACAAAACCATGCAAAAAAGACAATTGTTCCAAATTAATGTAGTTGATGGCATAGCCTAGTCTGGTTTTTCTGCATAGATCAAGCCTCTAGTCATCTTCCAACTGACCGCAGGATGCGGAATCATCAACCAGAGGGGTGAAAGTTAGACACGAAGTTGTATGGTTCATTTCTACAGCAATGCTGTATGGTTCTAATCGATCTTTGAACTTTCATATTATAGTTCTCTTGGTTCTTCATAAGAGCTTTGCTTAAATATTTTTACTTAGTCAAAGTGTAAAATAACATATTTGCTCCATATCTTTTTTTCAGACAGGTTTTTGTTGGTGATGTTGTCATGATGAAGAACCCTTTGAAGAATGAAGATTACCTTTTTAGAAGACTAGCTGCTATAGAAGGTGATGAGATGGTGTCGAATAACGAGAAAGAAGAACCATTTACTTTAGACAAGGAACAATGTTGGGTGCTGGCTGACAATGAATCCTTGAAGGCAAAGGTATCTCTTGAATGTTAACTTGTAAAATAATGTAACCTTCACATTGTAATTATACTTACCTGATTTCATTCATTGCTATTCTACACACCAAATGACATTATCTTAGAATATGCAAACTTTGGGTCCCTAATTATTTGTTCACAAATATTCCTTTGTTTTCACTTTTAATAACAGATTCTGCTTCTGTTTTTCAGATGGCTCTTATTAATTAATTGCATTTTCCCTCAGGAAGCTCAAGACAGTAGATTATTTGGTCCAGTTTCTATGGATTGCATTGCTGGTCGAGTAATTTATGCCCTAAGATCAGCTGTGGATCATGGTCCAGTATACAACAGGTCGGTCATTTTTTTCAGGCACTAATTTGTTGGTTATTTTCTTAAATTTTTATCTGATATAATCTCAACCTACTCCGCCACTCAAGTCAAATGGCAATGGCTCAAGATTCATCAGTTTTGGCGGTCGAGCTCGATGTCGAGGAGTTGGTGAAGAAGATGAAATCATAGATCATGCTCTAGATCGAAATAATTCCCACTTTTCCAAATTGTTGTCAGTATGATGCTTCTTTTTAATGAAAAGGATAAAGAGGTGGTGTTTTGTTGATTGATGCATATTTCATGATTTGTTCATCGAAAGTTTTCGATGTAATAACACCTTATGAGAAATTTTCACTTTCAATTTGTGACCCTTAAAAGCTTTTATTTAAATTACTTTGCAGTGAAACATTTAGAAAGGCAAGGGTTGTGGATTTGTAGTGAATTGTAGTGGGATTTCATGCTTTAAAGCTGCTGATCTGAGACTGAGGGACAGCACTTGCCTCAAAAGCTTAATGCAAATGGTGTCAAGGAAATGGTAAGCTAAAAAACTGAGCAGTCAGATTTTAAATGCCAGAGAAAATTTAATATATTTCATCTTTCAATATAATTTCCTGTGAAAAAAATATCTTTCTTAAATTCTCTCACTGAAAAAGGAGTTTTTTTTTAAATAAAAACCACTTATAATAAAGCAAATATTATGTTTTATTTTAGAACTCTTTATAACTTCAGAACAATCAACCATGCAATGAAACTTTTACAATGCAATCAAAGATGAATCAAACACTATGAAATAATAAATGGTTACAAAATTTAATGCCGGATAGGCAATTGATAGATGAGAAAAAAGGTTTTTAAATCAAGTTAAGTCAGTCCATGTTAA
>JAGFNQ010002230.1:0-43957 GCA_024364735.1 Boesenbergia rotunda
CTGTGCAATTTCTCTTTACCTAAAATCCGAACGATTTCCGATATTCACCCCCCTCTATCGGTTCTCTCGATCCTACACTTTTTGCTTAAACCCATGGATCAGTCGACTGCCTCCAGGGCAGTCGACTGTGAAAACTCACAGAATGTTTTTGGGCTGAGATTAGTCGACTGCCCCCAGGGCAGTGGACTGATACCTGAATTTTAGATTTTCAGTCCAATTTGAGACATGCCTAGATAATTCCTCAAATCTCCAAAAAATCTGAAATTTTGTGGAGAGATTTGTGGATACTATGTCTACTAGGAAAAATGTGTTTCCATACAAATGTACTCCAAATCCCAAGATTGACATGAAACTCATCTTATCCTAAATTGTATCATTTAATATATCTTCTAATACCTGGCCATGATACATTTCTAGCACTGAATACATGGTATTTACCCATTAACCCTTAATTGTATTGAATATAAGCCTATTTTCATCCTTTTCTCCCTAAAACCCCCTTTTAATGTGCCAATTCCCTAGGTTTAAGACTTACCCATGTCTTCCAAACCCTTTTGGCACATTTCATCTAATTCCCTAGGAGAAAACCTCTTGAGATCGATTTACCATGGACCCCAAAGGCTTCTAGAGCTCCCCTTTGAGTTCTTAGCCCTAGCCACCTCCCTAGGTGACTCAATCCACACTAGGCCACACCGGTGATTCTTGGCCGACAAATCTAACCTTGGACACCTTGTCCTTGGTTAAGTCATTTTCCTTCCCTTAGAATGACACCCTCTTGTCATTTTTGGGCTTTTCCTCCTTGCTATAATCATATGCTACCCTAGCATTTTTCTTTCCATTGGCCTTGGAGGTCTTAGACCTGTATCCCAATCTCGATCTATCATAGTTGGGTTTTAAACTATCCAACACCATGTCTAAGCCCTTTGATCCAACTTTGAATCTTTCTAAGGTATTTTTCAGGGTATCAAGCCTTGCCCTCAAGGTTTGATTTTCTCTTTCTAGACTTTTAACCTTGGTGTCCATATGTCCACTTTGGACATTCCTAGACCTACCTATTTTCTTAGGCATGTGCCCCCCCTTCATGGGGTTAATGCCTTGATCCTTAGGTACAAAGGTCCTAGGTTTATCATGATGCATACTTTTTCTAGGATTTTGATCTACCTTGTTAACCCTAGTCCTATTGTTATATCTAAATCCAAAATTGTGCACAAGTAAGCAATTTTTGTTAATTTTAGCATGCATGAATGAATGATTTACACTATTTTTACCATTCATGGAGAAACTTGAAATTGAATTACATTTTAACCTAAGGTTAGGAATTACCTCTCTTACCCTTGTAGTCCCTCCTTGCTTTGATCTTTACTTCTTCCTTTCCACCTTCTCCCATATTCTCAAGTGCTCCATCTTCTTGAGCTCTCCACTCTTTGGGCACTTGGTGTGGTAGTGCCCTAGATCACCACATATGAAGCATCTAATTTTCTTCTTTTTAGCTTGGGTTTTTCCAATCCTACAACTCACGTTAGATTTAAAAGAACTTGAAATGAGTTTGGATCTTACCTCCTTTTTACCTTTTGGACACTTATCTTTGTAGTGTCCCTTTTCGTTGCAACCAAAGCATGTGATATGGTCCTTTCTCGTTGCTTTGGTGGAGGTGGAGGCTAGGTTGACTTCTTCTTCAACCTTGGATGATGTGGATGCTTCCTCTTGTTCCGGTATATGTGAGGGTCTCTCCTCCCCCTCAATTTTTGAATTTGATTCTTCCTCTTCGGATGTTGAACTTTCCTCCCCATCCGATTGCTTCATTTCCTCTTCTCTTGATGATGTAGAGGATTTCTCACTCGATTGTTCATCCACTTGGGCTCTTGAGCTCACTTCCTCAGACTCTTCCACTAATTGACCTTGTGTAGGTATCTCGTGATATTTTTCCAACTTACCCCACAATTCATACACATTCTCATATTTACCTACACCACTTAACACATTATTAGGCAAAAGATTTACCAATATATCAATTACCTTCTTGTTTGCCTGAAATTGTTCTTTTTGCTCTTTGTCCCAATATCTAGGGCGAAGCCTCTTTCTGTACTTGTCATTTGGAACATCGAAGGGGTCTTCTATTGCCATCCTATATCCCCACTCCATTCCAAGCCACGTCTTCATTCGCATCCTCCAATAGTCGACGTCTTCATGATCGTAGGGAGGCGGAGTGTAGATGTCATCTCCAAATTTGTCTTCCATTGTTCTTCCCTCTAGCTTTTGCTCTTCTTGGCGGTTATTCCAATCACGAGCGGTCCTTCACTCTGATACCAATTGTTGGATCGATCCGGTATGCTAGAGGGGGGGGTGAATAGCATTTTTTGGCTTCTTCTTCCTACGTTGTTAGTTGCGCAGCGGAAATACATTAAATAATAAAAATAACAACAAAGAATAATGCTAACAAACCGGTTTTACTTGGTATCCACCCCTAAGGGTGACTAATCCAAGAATCCGTCGGTGGTTCACTCCCTGGATAACCTCCGGCTAGCCCTTGTGGCTCCTTATGGGTGGAGAAACCTCACCACAGCACTTCGACAATCCCTGAGCACAAAGACTACTATCTTGCCTTTAACCAAGACAAGATTCTTCAAGAGTATCAGCCACCCCAAAGTCCTCTTTAAATAGAACGAAGGCTGAAACCCTCGCCACCAATCGACTGCTCCAAGGGCAGTCAACTGGTCCCACTGAAAATCGACCTTTGCAACCTCAACGTTCGAATTTTCAGCCAGCTCACCAGCCGCAACCAGTCGACTGCTCCCAGGGCAGTCGACTGCTCCCTTACTAAGCCTAGGGTTACACTCCTCGAGTATATTTCACTCCGCACTCGAACCCTCCCAGCTTAGTTCCTGAGTACAACGACTCACACTAGAACCCTCCCAACCTGGTCGACTCTTCAGCAGCCTCGACTGTTGCCTTCACGCCCTCTTCATCCATACCTTTGAATATTTATCACACAAAGTATTCAAAGCTACCTCTTTCCTTGATAGTCATAGAACCACACAAATCAGAATGAACTATTTCTAACATATCTTTGGCTCTATACCCCTCAGCCTTGAAAGACCTCTTGGTCGTCTTACCTTTCATGCATGATTCAAAGGTTGGGAAGTCTCCCACCACCAATGAACCCGAGGGCCCATCAGCTATCAACCTTTGAATCCTACTAAGGTTGATATGACCAAGCCTTAGATGTTAAAGACATGTTTGGTTCATCTTGGAAGGAACCTTTCTCTTATTTTGATTAGATGATGAACTATTAATTACTATTTATTATTGGTGCAAACAGCACCCAAGTCGAATCTGTGTTTTGATAATGGCAAAAGGGTTCAAAAGTAAAGATATTATGTTTATCTAACATGCTACTTAAGTGTGCAGATTCGAAGTCCTAGCGAAGGACTGCTAGGCACCAGGCGAAGGACTGCCTGGAAACGAAGACCCAGTGAAGGGCTGCAGGGCACCTAGCGAAGGGATGCTAGGCATCGAAGACCTAGCGAAGGAATGCTAGGCACCAAGCGAAGGATTGCTTGGTACTAAAGACCTGGCGAAGGACAGCTAGGCACCTAGCGAAGGACTGCTGGGTAAAAGTCCAACCGGAGGAGCCGGTTGGCATCAGGTAAATTCTCCTGAGAGGAGTAGGTGAGGACGCGCTCTCCGTCGAGGGAACAGTAGGCGTCGGTTCGACCTAGGGCTCCATTTAGGAGACCCAATGTCAGAACCAAGACAGCTACGACTGTAAGACTCACTAATATATTTGCTCTATCTTGTTTGGTACTAACCCTGGATACAGGACCGAAGGAACGAGTGTCTGCAGCTCAGAGAGCCTCAAAGGAGTGAGGCAGCAGCTGGGTTGGACGCCCGGAAGGACCCGGGCGCCCTAAGTACAAGCCAGAAAGGAGTTCAACAAAAGCATGCTTCGAAAGCTCACTGGGTGGGGCGCCCCCATGCTCCCGGGCGCCCCCGTGCTCCCGGACGCCTCGGACAGCCCAGGCGCCCCGTGCTCAAGCCAATGAAGTGAATAGAGTCAAGCCAGCGAGATGCCCGCGGATTGAGTCAACCCGGGCGCCCCCTGCGTCCCGGGCGCCCCCACAGTCAACCCTCAACCCTATTCGAGTGGGATAAGGGTTGACCGAGAGTTGCTCGGATCGGCTGACACGTGGGGGGGGGGGGGGCACCCCCAACGTTCAGGGCGCCCCGGGAGGCTATTAAAAGCCCCTTGACCCCAAGGCTTCGAACAACATGTTTTCCAACGCAAATACTCTTTTCAACTCACGCGCTCTGCTCCAAAAATCCTTCATCTCGAGATTCTAGTGCTAGCAACGACCCTACGCACCAAATAACGATCTACACCGGGCGTCGGTAACGAAGAGTCAATTTTTTGTTGTATTCTTACTGCTCTTACTACTGTACAACTGTTTGTAAGATTTTGCGCACATATAGAATTGCCCCAGTAAACGGTCAATGACCGTGGGCCTTAGAGTAGGAGCCGACCGCGACTCCGAACCAAGTAAAATCATGGTGTTTGCGTGTTGTTTCGTTTTAATTTTTCCGCTGCGTATTCTCTTTTTCAAATCCGAAACGACTTACGATATTCACCCCCCCTCTATCGTTTTCTCTAGATCCAACAAGTGGTATCAGAGCGGGGAAGCTCAAAATTGGTACAACCACCAATTTGAGAATTTTTCAGATTTTTACGAAATCTTTAAAAATTTTATTTTTCGCTCAAAATTTTTTTTCGTTAATCGAGGTTGGTGCAACACCCCTCGATAAATATTTTCTTTATCCCGCACTACTAATCCAAGACCAAGTCTTGGGACAGAATTTTTCTTTCTGTTCTCTCTTTCTCAGACAAAATCCTTAATGGCCATGCAAGAAGGCTTCAACACCGCAAGGCCACCGCTCTTCAGTGGGGAGGACTTCTCCTACTAGAAGAGCAGAATGGAGGTCCACCTGAAAACTCAGGTGGACATGTGGATAATCATCCAGTTCGGACTGGAAATACCAAGGAATGCTGATGGAGTACAACAATCTTACACTGAATGGGACGCTGCACTCAAAAAGAAAATTGAAGCCGATACCAAAGCGACCCAAACACTCCAATGTGACCTAACAAAAGAGGAGCTGAACCGGGTGGGTCCATTCAACAGTGCCAAAGAACTCTGGGGTAAGCTGATCGAACTACACGAAGGAACCTCTGACACCCGGATCAGCAAGAGAGTCCTTCTGCTAAACAAGTTATACACCATCAAGATGAACGAAGGCGAATCAGCAGCTCAGCTCCATGCCAGAATCAAGGAGCTGATGAACGGTCTACACACAATTGGTCACAAGGTAGAAAACCGTGACCTAATAAGGTACACCCTTAACGCTTTCCCAAGAAACACCTTGTGGGCATCTATGGTAGATGCTTACAAAGTTTCTAGGGATCTTTCCAAAATCAAGTTAGATGAACTTTTTTCTGAACTCGAATTACATGAACAGACTAACTGTAATCTGGTCGAGAAAGGTATTGCTTTTGTTGCAGGTAAAGCTGGAAAAACATCCAAGAAGAAAATTCAACCAGCACCCAAGTCTGATTCAGACTCAGACTCAGAAGACGACGAAGGATACTGACCTAAGCTGGTCCGACTGGCCCGAAACTACTATAAGGAACTGAAGAATCAATCCGACAGAAGGAAAGCCAGGCGAAGAAAGGAAGAACCAGCTGAACCCTCAAATGACAAAAACAAACCAAACGTGACCTGCTATCAGTGCAAAAAGAAGGGTCACTACAAGACGGAGTGTCCTAACATAAAGGAAACAAAGAAGACAAGAAAGAAGAAGGCACTTCAGGCAACGTGAGACGAGTCCTCCTCCTCCGAAGAAGAAGAGGTCCCATAGTCGAACCCGCTCGCACTAACAGCCTCAGAAGAAATGGAGACCGAGTCAGAGTCAAAATCGGATGACGACAAACTTACATTCTCAGAGGACGGCGAAATAACTGTAAGTGGTTTTTCAAAGAATCAATTAAATGAATTAATTTCTTATCTTTCTCGAGATTTGGCGAAAGCTAAACTCCGAGTTGAATCACTCTGACAGGAAGTAAAACTCCTGAAAGAGAGAACTGACTCTAGATCCTTATCTGAGAAGGTTCAAAAAGGAACATCTACTCAAGTTGAAAAACTTGAGAAAGAGAACTCCTCCTTGAAAACTCAAGTTAAGGACCTTAGATCAGCCTTAGAACGATTCACTTCTGGTTCCAAGGGTCTTGACATGATTCTTAGAAAATAGAAGTCAGTTCTAAATCGATCCGGACTAGGCTATAGAACCAAATCTAGACAAAGATCCTACTTTGTTTTACTGAACCAATCCAGACCCAAAGTTTAGGCATGAGTACCAAACTGTGCTTGAACAAATAAACTGGATCAAATCAGTATTGGATCCCAAAGGACAAGATTCACATCTTGCCAAACCTTTATTTTGGCTTTAGTCCAAGGGGAGCCAAATTAAAAATAATATTTATTGTTAGATAAAATTTTAATTTTTTTTTGCAAATTGCATGATTGATTGTTTATTTAATTCCTGCAATTTACCATGCTTAGACTTAGGACTGGTTAGTTTAAGGACTGAACCAACTTAACTGAAATTTGAACAACATAGTATTGGGTGGAGGTGAGATGATAGTACGTTAGGGAAGCTAATTCTAATAAAGTCAAGTATACTCTACTTGGTCTTTTTAGACTGGTGAAACTAGCCGAAGCTACCGATCCAAGACCCAAACTAGTTAAATCAGAATTTTTCAAATAGTAATTTTGAAAATGAAATTTCATTAAAAGGCTTTGTCAAGGAAAGGGTTGATGATCCAATAAGGTCACGGCCAAAGAAGGCCTAGTGCCTCGCCAAGACCTGGAAGCCAATTTTTGAAATTCAAATTCAAATTATTCTTTGTAAAATTCGAATCTAACATAAAGTTTCAGTTACTTGTAGATTCAAATATTTTTTAACTCAAAATCAATTGCTTTCAAAATTAATTCATATTTTTTTAAAAATAAATCATAATGTTTCAAAATAATTCTATCTATCAAAACCTGTCTCACAAAACCCATAAGGCAAACGTGATTGATAACCTTAGATTGGGTGAGACAGACTAGGCTGTGAAAATCAATTTAGGCTATTCCTGATTCTAATTGGATTCAAATCAACAAAACTCTTTATGTGTAGGAACATAAAGATTTGGACCAATGGATGTTGGATAGCGGTTGCTCCAGACACATGACTGGAGATAAATTGAAATTCACCAAACTCATGTTCAAGAACCTATGCTTAGTGGCATTTGGCAACAATGCTACACTCAAGGTAATTGGGTCAGATAATATTGAACTTAAATCTGACTTTATTATTAAGAAAGAGCTTTTGGTTGAAAACTTTAATTTTAACCTAATTAGCATAAGCCAGTTATGTGATTCTGGGTATGTAGTTACCTTCAACAATTCTAACTGCCTGATTAGAAAACTGCAAGATTCGGAAATCATGCTTAAGGGCACTAGGAAAAATAATGTTTACACTATAAACCTACCCCTATTACCTACAAGACTCAAAAATCACGCAGACAGCACCCAAGTCGAACCTGTGTTTTGATAATGGCAAAAGGGTTTAAAAGTTAAGATATTATGTTTATCTAACATGCTACTTGGGTGTGTAGATTAGAAGTCGTAGCGAAGGACTGCTAGGCACCAGGCAAAGGATTGCCTGGAAACGAAGACCCAGCGAAGGGCTGCTGGGCACCTAGCGAAGGGCTGCTAGGCATCGAAGACCTAGCGAAGGAATGCTAGGCACCAAGCGAAGGATTGCTTGGTACTAAAGACTTGGCGAAAGACAGCTAGGTACCTGGCGAAGGACTGCTGGGCAAAAGTCCAACCGGAGGAGCTGGTTGGCATCAGGTAAATTCTCCTGAGAGGAGTAGGTGAGGACGCGTTCCCCGTCGAGGGAACAGTAGGTGTCGGTTTGACCTAGGGCTCCATTTAGGAGACCCAAAGTCAGAACCAAGACAGCTACGACTGTAAGACTCACTAATATATTTGCTCTATCTTGTTTGGTACTATCCCTGGATGCAGGACCGAAGGAACGAGTGTTTGCAGCTCAGAGAGCCTCAAAGGAGTGAGGCAGCAGCTGGGTTGGGCGCCCGGAAGGACCCGGGCGCCCTAAGTACAAGCCAGAAAGGAGTTCAACAAAAGCATGCTTCGGAAGCTCACTGGGCGGGGCGCCCCCATACTCCCGGGCGCCCCGTGCTCCCGGGCGCCCCGGACAGCCCAAGCGGCCCCTGCTCAAGCCAACGAAGCGGATATAGTCAAGCCAGCGAGAAGCCCGCGGATTGAGTCAACCCGGGCGCCCCCACAGTCAACCCTCAGCCCTATTCGAGTGGGATAAGGGCTGACTGAGAGTTGCTCGGATCGGCTGACACGTGGGGGGGGGGGGGGGGCGCCCCCAACGTTCAGGGCACCCCGGGAGGCTATAAAAAGCTCCTCGACCCCAAGGCTTCGAACAACAAGTTTTCCAATGCAAATACTCTCTTCAACTCACACGCTCTGCTCCAGAAATCCTCCATCTCGAGATTCTAGCACCGGCGACGACCCTACGCACCGAAGAACGATCTACACCGGGTGTCGGTAACGAAGAGTCAATTTTTTGTTGTATTCTTACTGCACTTACTACTGTACAACTGTTTGTAAGATTTTGCGTACATATAGAATTGCCCCCAGTAAACGGTCAACGACCGTGGGCCTTGGAGTAGGAGCCGACCGCGACTCCGAACCAAGTAAAATCTTGGTGTTTGCGTGTTGTTTCGTTTTAATTTTTCCGCTGCGTATTCTCTTTTTCAAATCTGAAATGACTTACGATATTCACCCCCCTCTATCATTTTCTCTCAATCCAACATTTACATCATGGGAGACTTTGGTTATAATTGCTTAAATTGCTTATCCATGTTTCTAAATAGATAATCTTTCTATTCCACTTTTCATAATAAAAGGTAATAGAATATTCATTATTTCAGAAATTGAACCTGAGTCCTTTCTAAAAATTAGGTACATAAAAGTAATTTTCTTAAAACCAAAACTTTACTTTCCTATCTAAAGACAAATAGATAACTCCCACTGTAATAGTCGCCACCTCCGTAGCATATCCCATCTAGATGGTAATCTATTTGTTAGCTAGTCGTTGGGCTTCCTAGAACCCCTTTAAAGAATTGTAGACATGATTAGTGGCATCCATATCTACACACCAGGTATTGGTAGATAACACCGCTAATCATGTTACAACGACAAAAAAAGGATATACCTTTGTCTTGATAACGGGGACAGTTCGCCTTTCAATGTCCAGTTTGCTTACACATGAAGCACTTGCCTCTTGGCTTCTTCACGCCAGTCCAAGGTCCCTGCAATGCTGCTACTACTGCCTTCTTGAACCCACCTTGTTTCTTCTTCTTCATGCCTATTGGCACAGAAGTAGAAACCCTCTGAGTCACTAAGGCCTGCGAACTCTGATGAAACAACCCCTCTGCCGCCTGGAGTTCTCCCAGGAATTCCCCCAACGTATACTCATGCTTATTCATGTTATAGTTGTGCCGGAACTTCTCAAAACTCCTAGGCAGAGATTGGAGTATTATATCGACATGAATTTCCCCGTCTATTTGTCCTCCAAGAATCTCAATCTCATTGAGGTGGGCCATCATTTTCAGGACATGATCCCTTACGGATGTCCCTTTGACCATAGTAGTCGTCATCAGGTTCTTCATCGCCACCTGTTTAGTGGCCCAACCCTAGTGCCTGAAGAGTTCCTTGAGGTTCAGCATCATGTCACAAGCAGTGGGCATGACCTGATGCTGATGTTGCAATACATTCGACATAGATGCCAGAATGTAACACCGCGCTATCTCATCTGCCTTGATCCACTTTTTGTAACGCTCCCTCTGCTTCTCACTAGGCTTTTTGGGGCAGTCCTCGAATACCACATATTTGTACTCTTCAGCAGTAAGGACAATGTCTAAGTTTCTTTTCCAATCAATGTAATTGGGTCCAGTAAGTTTGTTCTCCTTAAGTATGGTTGCTATGGGATTAAAGGTCATTTTGAAAATCCTGAGAATTACAGCATACACAACATTAGATTTCTAAAAATAAATTGATTCCTTAAATAATAAATTTTTGAAATCAACCAATACCTCTAAACTGTTGGGTTCTCCTGGCACCAAAACATAAAAACGCAGTGGAAACAAGAACCCACGAGCGATCCATATGAAAAAAAACTCGTATGAAGTTTATCTATCTAATAGATTTATCTACTGTGTATACCTTTGGAGTGTGCCCTTTGCTTATCCCGCTCGTCCAAGATGCGCCAGATCTTTTGCACGTTCAAGTGTCCGTGCCTCTATTCATATCTACATGGACACAATCTCTCAATATCGGCAGAACTACCTTAGTTGTGCTAGCAACTTGAGGTAGCTCACAGAACACCAAGAACCCTACAGTAGGGTTTCGGCCAAAAAGGGAGAAGAGGAAGAAGAGAGGAAGGGAAGAAAGAATAACACACACATTCAAAATGACAAAGTTCCTCTTTTATATTCATCCTATGAATATGAAGAGTCTTTTGTCTCTTTGACTTCCCATCATTAAAGCCAATTAAGAGCACATCTTTTTATGTGGCTCTTCACCTTCTCTTCATCTAATGAAGAGAGACTTTTCTCTTTCCTCCACATGCAATTCCGACCGGGCCTCTCGGGCTTCCGACTAGGTCTCCCGTCCAAGTCTCCCGAGTGCCGAGCTCCCGACCCAGTCTGCTGAGCTCCAACCCAGTCTGCCAAACTCCCAACTCAATATGTCGAGTACCGAGCTCCCGACCCAGTCTGTCGAGCTCCCAGCTCAGTCTGCCAAGGGCCCAGCTCCCGGCCCGCGCTCCCAAGTTCCCAACTCAAGCTCCCTAATTGACCTCCCGAGTTCCTAACTCGGGCTCAGATCTCCCGAGTTCCCAACTCGGGCTCAGATCTGCCGATCAGGTTTCCCGAAGCATCGTGTCATTAGTGTGTGACCCAATAGGTTCTCGTGACGTTGATAATGCGCCTAAACAATTTAGACATATAAGCAATGAGCGACATCTAGTAATGCATCATTGCTACCCAAGTAACAAGAAAAGTCGAGATCCGACTAAACCTCCGTGACTATGATAGTGTATGACCATGCCCTTCTATCCTTGATATCTAGATTGACCAATGAGGCATAGACTGTGTCATCCTCAATCTATCTTGTGTTTCTTGATCCCCAAGTAGACTCACTCAAACAAATGAGCTCAATATCTCATATTGACTCATTTGAGCATGGCTATGCGTTTCAGTAGTTCTACTTGATCAAGGGGCCCACAGATATCACTCTTGTCATATGGGAGGGATAGATCCCATCTATATCACTCACATCCCTCCGCATAATTCATTACATACCCAGTGATCGCCTTTATAGTCCACCCTGTTTCGGGTGACGTTTGATGATACCAAAGTACATAACTCCTTATGTAGGGAACCGTAGTGACTTCAAGTCTAAGGACTATTCATACCAATAGTCACATGAGAAAGTTTATGACACTCATATGACAATCTATGAAACTTTCTCATGGCGGGTCAATTCAATATACATTCTCCAATGTATACCCATGTGTCAACTTGATATCACATATCCATGACTTGTGAGCTCAAGTCATCAGTTGACCTACATGCTAGTCTCTATGCATTAATATTGTCCCTGAATATTAATGCTTGACTAGGGATAATTTAGTGTAGTGTTCTCTACATTATCTCACTATCGATTCAACCAATCGATATAATGTAGATAAGAACCTACTATATAAGGACATTATTATACTTAGTTATTCGGCACAGAATACAATATAAGTATAAAACCAAATATGTCTTTATTAATGATAGAATATGATACAAAATGTCCCTAGTCAATCATCACATAATTGACTTTAGGGCTCCTACTAACAATCTCCCAGTAGCACTAGTGCCAATCATTGTAGTATCTAATATCCAGTGACCTGATATGACCATCATGCTTCTTTTGTGCCAAAGCCTTGGTCAAAGGATCTGCGATGTTAGAATCAGTGTGTACTCTGCATATTCTCACATCTCCTCTATTAATGATCTCTCGAATGAGATAGAAGTGTCGTAGTATGTGTTTGGTCCGCTGATGAGAGTGAGGTTCCTTAGCCTGCGCAATAACCCCATTGTTGTCACAATAGAGGTCTATCGGGTCTGCAATGCTAGGAACCACACCAAGCTCTGTAATGAACTTCCGGATCCAAACAGCCTCTTTTGCCGCCTCAGACGCGGCAATATACTCAGTCTCAGTTGTAGAATCTGCGACTGTGTCTTGCTTTGAACTCTTCCAGCTCACAGCGCCACCATTCAGGCAAAATAAATACCCTGACTACGATATGAAATCTTCCCTGTCTATTTAGAAGCTTGCGTCACTGTAACCCTTTATAGCTAGCTCGTCATCGCCTCCAAATATCAAGAAATATTCTTTCGTCCTTCGTAAGTACTTAAGAATATTCTTCACAGCTGTCCAGTGACTTTCACCTAGATCTGACTAGTACCTGCTCGTCATGCTCAAAGCATACGAGACATCTGGACGAGTACAAAGCATGGCGTACATGATAGACCCTATAGCGGATGCATAAGGGATCTGATCCATACGGCCTCTCTCCTCCTTAAAAGAGGGATATTGAGTCTTCGAAAGACTCACACCATGTGACATCGGCAGAAATCCCTTCTTCAAATTATGCATGACAAAACAATTAAGTACCTTGTCAATATAAGTACTCTGACTTAAACCAAGCAATCTCTTTGATCTATCTCTATATATCTTGATGCCTAGGATATAGGTTGCTTCACCTAAGTCTTTCATTGAGAAACAATTCCCTAACCATGTCTTTACAGATTGCAGTGAAGGGATGTCATTTCCAATGAGGAGTATGTCATCCACATACAAAATCAGGAAGATAACTGTGCTCCCACTAACCCTCTTGTAGACACTGTTGGATCGAGAAAACATGATAGAGAGGGGGGTGAATATCGTTAAAGCGTTTTAGATTAGAAAAGAGAATACGCAGCAGAAATTTAACTCAAACTCATGGAACACCAGTATTTTTACTTGATTCGGAGTCGCGACCGGCTCCTACTCCAAGGCCCATGGTCCTTGACCGTTTACTACGGGCAATTCTATAATGCGCAAAGATTTATAAAGATTGTTACAATAGTAGTGCAATAATGAAAATTATACTCTTCGTTATCGACGCCCGGTGTGGATCATACTTTGGAGTAGGGGGTCATCGTCGGTGCTAGAATCTCGAGTTCGGAGGTTTCCGGAGCAGAGCGCTTGAACAAAGAGCGTAGAGGTGTTGGAAAATTGATGTGTTGAAGCCTTGGGGTCGAGCCCCTTTTATAGCACTCCTGGGGGCGCCTGACACGTGCCTTCGGATCCGAGAAACCTCATCCGAAGCTCGATCAACGCTTATCCCTCCAGAGTCAGCCTCGGAGCTGACGGAGGCGCCCTCCTTGACTTGGTCTGCTGGCTTCTGGTTACTTTGCTTCGATTGCTTTGACCTTAGGTGCCCGGGGCCTCCGAGGCGCCCTGCTTACTGCAGTTTCGAAGCAACTCTTGCTTCCTTATTTTGTCTTGACCTTGGGGGCGCTCGGGACACTGGGGGCACCTTGCCCAGCTGTCTTCCCCTCTCCTTTGGGACATTCTGAGATTCAGAAACACATTCCTTCGGTCCTGCATTCAAGGTTAGTTTCAAAACAGCAGAGCAAGAGTATTAGATAATAATTTTTACAACCCTAGCTTTCTTGGTTCTGACTTCGGGTCTCCCAAATGGAACACTAGGTCAAACAGACGCCTACTGTTCCATCGACGGGGAATGCACCCTCACCTACTCCTCTCAGGAGAGTTTACCTTTTGCCAACTGGCTCCTCCGGTTGGGCTTTTGCCCAGCTGTCCTTCGCCAGGTGCCTAGCAGCCCTTCGCCAGGTCTTCGGTATCAAGCAGTCCTTTGCAAGGTGCCTAGCAGCCCTTTGCCAAGTCTTAGATTCCCAGCAGCCCTTCGCTAGGTGCCTAGAAGTCCTTCGCCAAGTCTTAGACTCCTAGCAGCTCTTCGCCAGGTTCCCAGCAGCCCTTCGCCAGGTTTTAGGGTTTCGATGCCTAGCAGTCCTTCGCTTGGTGCCTAGAATCCCTTCGCCAGGACTTCTTTCTGCATACTTAGTGAACACATTAGACCAAAATAGCATCTTAACTTTTGAACCCTTTGCCATTATCAAAACCCAGGTTCGACTTAGGTGCTGCCTGCACCAACAATCTCCCCCTTTTTGAGTTATGGCAACTCGGTTCAAAAAGTTAAGTTTAATCAAAAGCAGGTAAAATGCCAAGTTAATTTCCTCCCCCTGGAAGGAATCTCCCCCTAGATTTTTCAAAGATTCACGAGGTTTGAAAAAGTTTCTAAGTTTTAAGAAAAAGAAATGGTTTTTCAATACTTAGAAAAAAATGTAATTTAGAAAATATTTTCCAAAAATAATTTTTGGGTTGTGCACTTGGAAAATTTACACTTAGAGAATTTACACTTAGAAAATTTTCAAGTAAATACTTAGTTTTTGCACTTTAGAAAATTTTCTAAACTTCTTCTGAAGTTTTTAATACAAAAAGAATTTTTACCATATTTTTGAGTTGTGAAAAATTTTCCAACCTCTTTAGCACTTTAGAAAGTTTTCAAGGAAAAATTAATACTTAGAAACTTTTCTATTAGTGAAATTTAAATTAAGTATTTAAAATTTTGAAGAATAACTTAAGTCAAGTAATAATTTTGAAAATAATTTAAGTCAAGTACTTAGAAATAAATTTTGAAAATGATTTAAGTCAAGTACTTTGAAATAAATTTAAGTCAAGTATAGGCAATTACTTTTTGAAAAAGGAGAATTTTTTGAAATTTGAAAAAAAAAATTTAAACCTTCTCTCCTTTCCAATCTCTCCCCCTTTGCCATATATAAAAAATTATAGTAAAACAATATAGCAAAAGAAGTAAGGTGCTGTACTGAACCAATTTAAGGTTTAAATTGGACCAAATCAATTTGAATTATCTCTTTCGGGTCCTATCTAACCCAATTAGCTACTTACTAACTGTTATAAATAGTAGTTTTTGCTAGGGTTAGTCAAGTTAAGTGTTCTATTCAAGTTAGATTTTCTAAGCTTGACACTTAACCTGATTACTGTTTAATTTGTATTTAGTGCCCTAATTACTACAGATGCACTGACTTAAAGCATCTTGAATTTGTTGGATCGAGAAAACCGATAGAGGGGGGGTGAATATCGAAAATTGTTTTTCGGAAAATTTAGAGCAAGTACGCAGCGAAAATTAAAAATAACAACACAGAGACACGGTCGATTTTACTTGGTTCGGAGCCTAGGTCGACTCCTACTCCAAGGCCCACGGTCGTTGACCGTTTACTTTGGGCAATTCTATATAAGGCGCAAATAGTTTACAAAAGATTATTACAGAATTAAGTACAGTAAACTTAAATTGCTCTTTTACCGACGTCTGGGGTAGATCGACTTTTTCGGAGCAGCGGGACGTCGTCGGCTTGAGTTGGAAGGATTCCGAGGCGAAGAGCGAGAGCAGAAGAGCGTAGAAGCGTTGATTGAAAGTTGTTGTTGAAGCTTGGGGTCGAGGGCCCTTTATATAGGGCCTGGGGGCTCCCGGGACGTCGGGGGCGCCCCCCCCCCACGTGGCCTTTGATCCGGAAATGTCTCGGTCGTCTCTGATCTCTTCAATCTCGGGATCAGCTTTGACCGGGGCGCCCCGACCGCTCGGGGCGCCCGGATTGACCAGGTCAAACTTCTATCTTCTTGGCTTCGCGAGGGTGCGCTTTGACAGCTTGCGCTTGGGGGCGCCCGGGAGCAGCGGGGGCGCCCGGGAGCACGGGGGCGCCCGGGAGCACGGGGGCGCCCCGCCCAGCAGCTGTTCGAAGCCCTTCTTAGTTGCCTTGTTTTGTATGCACCTTGGGGGTGCCCGGGACACTCCGGGCACCCTACTCAGCCATTGCCTCACTCCTTTTAGGCTTTCTGAGCTGCAGACACACGTTCCTTCGGTCCTGCATCCAGGGTTAGTCCAAAACACAATAACACAATAAATTATTAGATTATACAGCCTTAGCTATCTTGGTTCTGACTTTGGGTCTCCAAAATGGAACCCTAGGTCGAACCGACGCCTACTGTTCCCTCGACGGGGAACGCGTCCTCACCTACTCCTCTCGGGAGAGTGTACCTGATGCCAACCGTTCCTCTGGTTGGTCTTTTGCCTGACGGTCCTTTGCCAGGTCTTGGATGCCGAGCTGTCCTTCGCCCGGTGCCTAGCATTCCTTCGCTAGGGCTTCAGTCCCAAGCTGTGTTTTCGCCTGGCACCTAGCAGTCCTTCGCTAGGGCTTGGATACTGGCAGTCCATCGCCAGTTGCCTAGCAGTCCTTCACTAGGACTTGGATACTGGCAGTCCTTCGCCAGTTGCCTAGCAGTCCTTCGCTAGGGCTTGGATACTGGCATTCCTTCGCCAGTTGCCTAACAGTCCTTCGCTAGGGCTTTGTATCCTGCACACTCAGTGAATATTGTTAGATCACAAACAAACTTAACTTTGAATCCTTTGCCAATATCAAAACAAGGTTCGATATGGTGCTTCCTGCACCAACAATCTCCCCCTTTTTGATTTATGCCAATACAATTCAAAGTTAAGTATAAACATATAACAGTTAAGAAATGAAGGAGTATGAACAGTATATGTGTAGATTAAAAAATTTTATACTCCCCCTAAATCCCTGAATACTTGTGTTATATCCCTTAACTTTACTTTGACCACTTAACTTAACTTTGACCTTTCGTCCCCCTTTGACATATATCAAAAACAAACATGGGTGGACAAGGTAAAATTTTGAAGGGTTTTGCAAACCTAAATTTTGTTAAAAAATTTTTACTTACAAGACTTTACAAAAAATTTACTTAGGCAAATTTTCCATTCTTGAAGCCAAATTTCCAAAAAAAAAGTTCAACTTTTAGAGTTTGGAAAAAATTTGTTTACTAAAGAAAATTTTGCACATTTAGACGAATATACTTGGAAACACTTTGTGCATTTTGAAAAACATAATTCTTAAGAAATTTCTAGGCAAGGTTTTCCCCAAAGAAGACTTTACTTAGATATATTTGCCAAAATTTTCAAAAAGTTTTGCTCAGACAAATCTTGTTTACTAAAGAAAATTTCACTTAAAAAATTTGAAACTCTTAGATACTTAGAGATTTTTGTTTTACAAAAAAACATCCTTTTTCTCTTTCTTTCTCTCCCCCTTGGCCATATATCAATAAAAATATATATAAGAGAAAGTTTGTGTATCAGAGCCTATGGGTTTTGAAAACAAAAAATACTTAATCCTTGAAAAAAGCTTAAATTGCACTTTTGAAATCGAAAAAAAATTCGTACTTTGTAACCATTAGTGCCTTGGAAAGTATTAGTACTTTTGAAAAATAGTAGTACTTTTTGAAAGATGTTATGTATATTTTGAAAAATATAAGTACTTTTGAAATATATTATGCATTTTTGAAAAATATAAGTACTTTTGAAACATATTATGCATTTTTGAAAAATATAAGTATTTTTGAAAGATATCATGCAATTTTACTTGACTAGGTTTCTTTTCCAGTGTGACACAATCCTAGGAAACTTTGTTGACTACAAGGACATTTTCCTAAGTGCCCTGGAAATTTCTCCAACCCAAGTAAATATTAGAAAAGTAACTTCATAAGTCACAAGAATTTTTGAAAAATAAAATAATAGTATTTTGGAACAAAAATTATTTAAGTTTTCAAAAGGATTTTAAACTTACAGTGCATGAAAACATATAATTTTAAAAAAATATTCAATAATTCTTTTAATTTAATCTCCCCCTAAGCTTGACCCAGTCCTAGGAAGCTTGTTGACTACAAGCGATCTTCCTCTGAGTTTTAGGGTTTGGTTTAAATTATAAGAATTATCTAATAACTTCAAAACAAATAAAAAAAAATTTCCAGAAATTCTTTTGACTCAAACCCCCCCTAAATTTGACACATCCTAGGAGTCCTTGTAGATCATGAAGTGGACCTTCCTCTGTGTCTTTAGGGTTCATTAAAATCAAAAGAATGATTTTGAACAATCTTATGAGTATGATAACTTTCAAGATAAATTTTTGAAAACAAAATTTGAAATGATAACACAGTTTTCGAAAAAATATTTTGAAATGATGACAAACACATAGTAGTATACAAAGATTTTTGAATCAATTTTTGAAAACCTTATTGAGATGATAGTAAGATTTAGAGCATAAGGTTTTTTTTTTAAAAAAAAAATATAAATTTTTCGAAAAGTATTAAAAGAAACTCCCCCTGTATCCGACACAATCTGACTTTTATCTAAGTTCCTGAAGGGGTTTTAGTGTTGAGCAGGTTTGACTATGTTGACAATGTTTGACTAGATCAAACAGGCCCTAGATTATATTTAAACCGAGTCTATTGAGATATTTAACATGAAATTTTATTTAAAAGGATGGTGAATTATGCTTTTAGGTCCTAGATGTCTCACCCGGTTCTACGTGATCAAGCATGTTAACCTTATGGGTTTTGTGAGACAAATTTAAATAGAAGTAAGGATTTTACTTTGAAGAGTCATGATTAATTTTGAAAAATTGAATCAACTTTGAAAACCATTTTAATGAATTTTAACTTTATTTTGGAAAAAGTAGTTGAGTCTAAGATCAATTAAAATTTGTGTTAGATTTGAATTTGACAAGAAGTAACTTGAATTTGAATTTCAAAAATTGGCTTCCAGGTCTTGGCGAGGCACTAGGCCTTCTTTGGTCGTAGCCTTATTGGATCATCAACCCTTTCCTAGACAAAGCCTTTTAGTGAAATTTCATCTTCAAAATCACTTTTTGATAAATTCTGGTCTAACTAGTTTGGGTCTTGGATCGGTAGCTTCGGCTAGTTCTGCCAAAATGGCTTCACTAACGTACTATCATCTCACCTCCACCCAATACTATGTTGTTCAAACTTCAATTAAAAATTTTATCCTTAAACTAATAAAAAAAATAAAAATGAAATAAAAAGAAACATACAATTACAGCAAAAAATATTATCTAAGTTACATCATAATCGTAATAATATTCTGGATTATCAAAAACAGCAATATTATGAATTTCTAACACACTAGCCTTATAAGATTCAATCATATTATTCATGGTAAACAATGGATTTTCAACTACTGTAAATTTACCTTTTGATTCCCGGTTGGGAATCTCCCCCTTGATTCTAGCCATCTTTCTTTTGCTTGATTGTTTCTTTGGTATTTTGTAGCAGTCGCGAGCCAACCAGACCAGTTTCCAAGGATCCCTTCCTTCGTCGTCAAATTCTGAGTCTGAGTTGGATTCAGGTACAGGTTGAATCTTCTTCTTTGGTGGTTCTCTTGGGGTTTTCCCTGTAATAAAAACTATACCTTCCTCGACCATTGCAGTATCAACTTGATTATTTAACCTTAATTTAAAAGAAGATTTGAAATTGGTTACCATTTTTGTCTCAGTCAACTCGTCGTCTAATTCTGGTTCGTTTTCGTCGTCGGGTGTCGAGTCCGTCTCAGCTATTTGTTCTTGAGCTTCTAAGATCTCAACATCGGAGCTCTCTTCGTGTAGTCTGATTAGCTTTTCCCACATTTCTTTGGCACAGTTGAAGGATCCGACCCGCTTCAATTCTTCGTTGGTTAGGCCATATTGCAGGATTGCAGTCGCCTTTGCATCTGCCTCAATCTTCCTCAGAGTTGGTTTGTCAAGTTTATCCCAGGCGATCGACTTTCCATTTTCTGTAGGTACTGATAACCCTGTTTGGATCATCATCCATAAATCCAGATGGGTCTTTAGGTGGGATTCCATTAGACCCTTCCAGGTTCTGAAGTTCTCGCCACAGAATAGGGGTGGACGGACACTATTCCACTCTTGGTTGGCCATTTAGATTATACCTTGTACACAAAGGAAACACCAAAAATGTACCAAGACTTGGTCTTGGATTAGTAGTGCGGGAGAAGGAGAAAAAAATAGCAAAAAAAAAATTGCACGAATTTCGAGGCAGAATAATAATAAAATAATGAAAATAATTTATGACAAATTTTTGAAAATATTGATTTTCTCAATTCTGATTAATAATGAAAAAAATAAGAATTTAATGTTTGAGAAAAAATTTGCTCGAATTAAAATAGTACGAATTTCGAGAAAAATATTAAAATAATAATTAAAAAAAATTATGACAAATTTTCAAAAATTATTTGTTTTATCAATTTTGACTTATAGTAAAAAAATGAGAATTCAAAATTTTCAAAAATTGTTTGTTTTCTCAATTCTGATTAATACACCTACAGATATTATTTATTTGAAAATAAAAAGCGAGACTGATCGAGTGGTGTTGATTAACAAAAAGAAAAGAAATAAAAAAAATCGTAAATCCGAAAAACATTCAAACTGGTGGTTGCACCAAGTTTGAACTACCCCGCTCTGATACCACTTGTTGGATCGAGAAAATCGATAGAGGGGGGGTGAATATCGGAAATCGTTTTTCGAAAAATTTAGAGCAAGTACGCAGCGAAAATTAAAAATAACAACACAGAGACACGGTCGATTTTACTTGGTTCGGAGCCTAGGTCGACTCCTACTCCAAGGCCCACGGTCGTTGACCATTTACTTTGGGCAATTCTATATAAGGCACATATAGTTTACAAAAGATTATTACAGAACTAAGTACAGTAAACTTAAATCGCTCTTTTACTGACGTCCGGGGTAGATCGACTTTTTCGGAGCAGCGGGACGTCGTCGGCTCGAGTTGGAAGGATTCCGAGGCGAAGCGCGAGAGAAGAAGAGCGTAGAAGCGTTGATTGGAAGTTGTTGTTGAAGCTTGGGGTCGAGGGCCCTTTATATAGGGCCTGGGGGCGCCCGGGACGTCGGGGGCGCCCCCCCCCCCCACGTGGCCTTTGATCCGGAAATGTCTCAGTCGTCTCTGATCTCTTCAATCTCGGGATCAGCTTTGACCGGGGCGACCGCTCGGGGCGCCCGGATTGATCGGGTCAAACTTCTATCTTCTTGGCTTCGCGAGGGTACGCTTTGATAGCTTGCGCTTGGGGCGCCCGGGAGCAGCGGGGGCGCCCGGGAGCAGCGGGGGCGCCCGAGAGCACGGGGGCGCCCCGCCCAACAGCTGTTCAAAGCCCTTCTTAGTTGCCTTGTTTTGTATGCACCTTGGGGGCGCCCGGGACACTCCGGGCGCCCTACTCAGCCATTGCCTCACTCCTTTGAGGCTTTCTGAGCTGCAGACACACGTTCCTTCGGTCCTGCATCCAGGGTTAGTCCAAAACACAATAACACAATAAATTATTAGATTATACTGCCTTAGCTGTCTTAGTTCTGACTTTGGGTCTCCAAAATGGAACCCTAGGTCGAATCGACGCCTACTGTTCCCTCGACGGGGAACGCGTCCTCACCTACTCCTCTCGGGAGAGTGTACCTGATGCCAACCGTTCCTCTGGTTGGTCTTTTGCCTGACGGTCCTTTGCCAGGTCTTGGATGCCGAGCTGTCCTTCGCCCGGTGCCTAGCATTCCTTCGCTAGGGCTTCAGTCCCAGGCTGTCCTTCGCCTGGCGCCTAGCAGTCCTTCGCTAGGGCTTGGATACTGGCAGTCCTTCGCCAGTTGCCTAGCAGTCCTTCACTAGGACTTGGATACTGGCAGTCCTTCGCCAGATGCCTAGCAGTCCTTCGCTAAGGCTTGGATACTGGCATTCCTTCGCCAGTTGCCTAGCAGTCCATCGCTAGGGCTTTGTATCCTGCACACTCAGTGAATATTGTTAGATCCAAACAAACTTAATTTTGAATCCTTTGCCAATATCAAAACAAGGTTCGATATGGTGCTTCCTGCACCAACAGAATTAAGGCAAAGTCCTAAGCATCTCAACCTATTCTAGGTTATCAGTCAAAAGTACCCTAAGGTGCTTATGAGATGCTGGCTTCTAGATCTATAGGTGCATGCAGTTCTAGGGTTAGGGCCTAAGCTAAGTTCATTTGCGAAAAAGCCCTAGTTTTGAAAGGGATAATTTTTCTTAAGAAAAACTAAGTCAAAAAATCATTTTAAAAATGAATAAAGAAAATGATTTTTCAAAATTAAGTAGGAACTGATTTTAAAATCAAGTAATAAAGCAGTTCTAAAAAAATAGAAGTAGAGTAAACCTATTCTACAAAGCATAACCCTAACTACCTTCTTAGTGAGCTGAACTCAGACTCAGGTAGGGGTTTGGTGAATATGTCAGCTAAGTTAGATTTAGAGTCTACATGCTTAAGGACTATCTCACCCCTGGCAACTGTTAGTGATATGAGAGAAGTGTCCTAAGGAAATCGCCTTATGATTGTAAACATTTATTTTAATAAATGATAATTCACTATTTGAGTATACATGTTTGTGTATTTGATTGGGATCTTAAACTCATCTACTGAATGTCCGCAATACAACTCACAGCATAAGAGAATTTGTGATGGGATCACAACTAGTGATTATCTCTAAATGTGCAAATGTGAAGTATTGAAAATATCCCTAGACGATGAATTGATAAAAATGGACACTATCAATTCTGTTGAGACTAGCATGGGTTATTCTCTAATTAGCTGATTCTCACTGGCTGGTGACATTGGGATGTCCGGAGATAAACATGGATGCTAGTTAAGGGAACTAGTTCATTGGAGTGATTAGCTGTAAGACTTCATATGGTTATCTATATAGATATGTCAATGAAGTTCTTACTGCAGCTTAAGTGCGATGTTCCTTTGACTTGCGGTGTTCAAGTCATCTTGGTCATGGAGACTTATACTTTAACATCTTAAGCAAGCATCTCCAAGGAGGTGTGGACCCAGGATGATTGGGTATAAGCCGAAGTGCCCGAAGATGTTTGAACAGCCTACAAAGGATTCACCACTCCTTACGAGGAGATGTATACCCATGCCTATTGTCGGATTGTTACTCAAAACCTCTGGCCAGAGTATATCATGTTTAGAGTGCGAGTCTCTTAAATACATGAGAGTAATTAGAAATCCAAAGGACGAGAAAGACACTACTTGGGCTAGGTGTGACGTAGTCAGTCTAGTGGGGACTGACACAAACAGACCATGTCCTGAACCAAGTGGGTATAAGGTGGTGAAGGAAATGGGGCACGATTCATTAGAGCTGCTGAAGGGTTTCAGAATTACTTCTGAGATCAACCGTTGATCTTTCGATTAATTGGGGGTCATGATGTACTACTAGGTGCCACTCATGATCGTTCTATAATTAGTTGATTATAGACGGCCAACATAAATCGAAATCCTCTTTAGTCACACGCACTACGAGTAATCCGAGGGATTTAAAACGAGTTGAAAATTGGATTTTCCGATCAAGAGAAATAAGTCGAATCTGAGTTAATCAGAGGCGCAACGGAAACTTAAAATGGCTAAGTCTTTTGAAGGCTTATTGGGCGAATTAAATGAGTTTAATTCGCGATGGAATCGGCTTGGTTTGGCCGGCCATTAAAAGGGAAATAAACCAATTTAATTGTTTTAATTAATAAAATAAATCTAGCGCGATTTGTTTTATAAATTATGGATAAATAAATTGATATATAAAGAAATTTATATAAAGAGATTTATAAAGAAATTTGTAGAAATTTATTCTTTTTATGGAAATTAAAATGAACTATGAATTGGTTTAATTTTAATTTATAAAATCAATTATGAATTGATTTATCCATGATAAGAAAATTTTATACAAATTTTATTCCATAATTAAAAGAGAGAAGTATTTGTTTTATTATAAAATTAGTTATAATAAAACTTGGTTTAAACGGAATAATTCATAAGAAAATTTATAGGATAAATTTGTTATGAAAATTCCGTTAAGAGGGAGACTTGGCAAGGGAGATGCTACTATATAAAGGAACCAATGGCAAGCCCTTAATTCGAATTTAGTGATTAAGAGATCTAGTAATTCTCTCTCTCTCTCTCTTATTCTCTCCCTCTCTCTTCCCTTTAGGGTCGGCGCCCAACCTAGACCTCCTAGGGCCGGCGCCAACATCCTTGAAGAAGGTGGTGGTGAGAAGTTGCAGTGGATTTTCTCCAAGGCAAGGCGGCAGCCCACCTTCTCCATGAGTTTCTCCAAGCCGAAAATAGCTTCTGCTATTTTTTTTTATGCATGAAGACGGCGCCAATTATTCTCCATGCATGAAGCCTGCACCGAAAAATAGGTTCTGCTATTTTTTTTCTTCATGCATGGGTACGGCGCGATGCATGCATGAATAGTAAAGAATTGCAATTTTGCAATTCAACAAAAACAAGCATGGAGGGTTAGTTTCCTTTCTTCTCTCTTGTTCTTCTTGTTGTGCCTTCTGAGAATCTAGTAGTTCTCGTCGGCACAAAACTCGTGACTTTGCGAAGTCATCCCGAAGAGAACTCGGCGTGGACGCGAATAGAGGCGAAGCTTCCAAGGGACGCTACGGTTGGATCTCGTCCCTTACTTCGAGTTACGAGAGGTACTTGGTAAATTAGTTTACTTTTCCGCAAAGTTTTAACTTATGATTATGTCCACACATCATAAGGTTGCATGCTAGATACGTGGTTAAAATAATTTAGAAAAATATTTTATGCTAATTCTTCCGCTGCACGTAAAAATTTAAAATTTTACGAACCCGTATCCTTGTCAACATGCACCCGGTCCCAACAGAACGTGATCTCTTACGAAGTGGTGTTTAACTTCTATGTGTTTAGTTCTGGAGTGTTGGATTGGATTCTTAGATAGATTAATTGAGCTTTTATTGTCAATGTAGACTTGAGTTTGGGTGTAGTTGAGCTGGAAGTCATTAAGAGTATGCATCATCCATAAGAGTTGTGCTACACACTCTCCTAAGGCAACATACTCAGCTTCAGTTGTGGATAGAGCTACACAGTATTGTTTTATGTTGCACCAACTTACTAGACTATTTCCTAAAAGTTGGCAGCATCCACTTGTACTCTTTCTATCCAGTTTACAACCAGCATAGTCAGAATTTGAGTATCCTAACAAGTCAAAAGTTGAGGTCCTAGGATACCAAATCCCTACACTTAGGGTACCCTTAATGTATCTTAGTATTCTTTTTAGGGCTTCTAAGTGCGTTTCCTTAGCACAGGTTTGGTATCTAGCACACATTCCTACAGCAAAAAGGATATCAGGTCTGCTGGATATAAGGTACAATAGACTACCAATCATACTTCTATAAAGTTTAACGTCTACTGGTTTACCATCAGGGTCACTATCTATTTTTACATTTATGGCCATGGGGGTACTTATGCTTTTGGAGTTGTCCATTTTGAATTTCTTTATTAACTCCTTAACATATTTGGATTGATGGACATAGTTTCCATCCCTAGTTTGTTTAATTTGTAACCCTAGAAAGAAGTTGAGTTCACCAACTAAGCTCATTTCAAATTCATTTTTCATTATTTTAACAAATTCATTTAAGAAATTTGAGTTGGTGGATCCAAAGATTATATCGTCGACGTAGATTTGTGTAATAAAGATGTCCTTTTCTAATGTCTTAATAAATAGGGTTGAGTCAATTTGTCCCTGGTTAAATTCCTTAGAAATGAGGTAGGTTGACAGACGTTCATACCATGCCCTAGGTTCTTGTTTTAGTCTATAAAGTGCTTTAGTGAGTTTGTAAACATGGTCAGGTCTTTCTAAGTTCTCAAAATTGGGGGGTTGTCCTACATAGACTTCTTCCTTAATAAATCCATTTAGAAAAACTGACTTTACATCCTTTTGGTAGAATTTAAATCCTTTATGGGATGCAAAGGCTAACAACATCCTAATGGACTCAAGTCTAGCTACTGGGGCATAGGTTTCATCATAAGCTAACCCTTCTACTTGACTGAACCCTTTGGCTACTAAGAGGGCTTTATTTCTCACTATTTCTCCTTGATCATTTAGCTTATTCCTAAAAACCCACTTAGTATCAATAATGGATTTGCCCTCAGGTTTAGGTACTAGTTCCCAGACTTGGTTCCTCTCAAACTGGGCTAACTCTTCTTGCATTGCTATGATCCAATCAGGATCAGGTAAGCCTTCCTCTATAGTCTTAGGTTCAATTTTTGAAATCAGTGCAATCATACTAAGGTTCCTATAGGAAGACCTAGTTCTGACTCCTAAGGTTGGATCACCCACAATTTGATCAGTTGGGTGACTGAGTCTGGGTTTCTTAGTTTTTCTGGAACTTGGTTCAGCCTCAGGTCCGGCCGATCGGTTTGGTTCAGTATTTGGTTCAACTACCTGGGTTGATTCAATTATTGGTTCAATTTGTTGGTGCAGAAAACACCCATGTCGAACCTGAGTTTTGATAATGGCAAAAGGGTTCAAAAGTTAAGTCTTATTTATTATCTAACATGTTACTCGAGTGTGCAGGAAAAGTCCTAGCGAAGGACTGCTAGGCACTGGCGAAGGAATGCCAGGGCAAAAAGTCCTGGCGAAGGACTGCTAGGCACTGGCGAAGGAATGCTAGGGTACTGAAGCCCTAGCGAAGGACTGCTAGGCGCTAGACGAAGGACAGCTTGGGACTGAAGACCTAGTGAAGGAATGCTAGGCACCGGGCGAAGGACAACTTGGTATCCAAGACCTGGCGAAGGACCGCTAGGCAAAAGTCCAACCGGAGGAGCCGGTTGGCATCAGGTACATTCTCCCGAGAGGAGTAGGTGAGGACGTGTTCCTCGTCGAGGGAACAGTAGGTGTCGGTTCGACCTAGGGCTCCATTTTGGAGACCAAAGTCAGAACCAAGACAGCTAAGGCTGTATAAAACTTAAATATTATTACTTTATGTTGTTCTGGACTAACCCTGTATGCAGGACCGAAGGAACGGGTGTCTGCAGCTCAGAGAGCCTCAAAGGAGTGAGGCAACTGCTGAGTAGGGCGCCCGGAGTGTCCCGGGCGCCCCCAAGGTGAACACAAAACAGTCGATGTAAAAGAACTGTTTCTGCACCTATTGGTCAGGGCGCCCCCGTGCTCCCGGGCGCCCCCACTGCTCCCGAGCGCCCCCAGCGCTCGGGGCACCCCCAGCGCTCGGGGTGCCCCCAGGTGAAGCTGACAGAACAGATCCCCTCGAAGCCAACAGATAAGAAGGAGACCCGGTCAACCCGGGCGCCCCCAGCGTCCCGGGTGCCTCGGTCAAGATCTGATCCCGAGTTTGAAGGGATCAGAAGCTGATTGAGTGAAAGTCGGATCGGCCGACACGTGGGGGGCGCTCCCGACGTTCCGGGCGCCCCTAGGGCCTATAAAAGGGCCCTCGACCCCAAGGCTTCGAACAACACTTCATTCAACGCTGATACGTTCTTCTGCTCCTGGGCTTTGCTCCAGAAACCTCCCAACTCGACACACAAGCGCCGACAACGTCCCTCTGCTCCGAGAAACATTCCATACCAGACATCGGTAATGAAGAACTGTCATTTCATTTCTGTTATACTACTACTGTAATCTTTTTGTAAGAATTATTGCGCACTTATAGAATTGCTCACAGAAAATGGTCAACGACCTTGGGCCTTGGAGTAGGAGTCGACCTAGGCTCCGAACCAAGTAACACTACCTGTGTTCGCGATTATTTTTATTCCGCTGCGTAATTTCTCTAATTCTAAAATCCGAACGTTTTCCGATATTCACCCCCCTCTATCGGTTCTCTCGATCCAACAAGTGGTATCAGAGCGGGGAAGTTTAAATTTGGTGCAACCATCAGTTTGAAAATTTTTCGGATTTGTTTAAAATTTTTTATATTTCTTTTCGTTCAAATTTCTTCTAATATTTTTTTTCGAATTTCTTCTCGTTAATCGAGGTTGGTGCAACACCCCTCGATGAATATTTTTTCTTATCCCGCACTACTAATTCAAGACCAAGTCTTGGGATATTCTTTTTGTTTAGTCTACATTTCAGATAAATGGCCACGCAAGAAGGCTTCAGCACCACAAGACCACCTCTCTTCAGTGGAGAAGACTTCTCCTACTGGAAGAGCAGAATGGAGGTCCACCTGAAAACTCAGGTGGACATGTGGATAATCATCCAGTCCGGACTGGAGATCCCCAAAAATGCGGAAGGAGTACCTCAAAGCTACACAGAATGGGACACCGCTCTGAAACGGAAAATTGAAGCGGATGCAAAGGCGACCCAGACCCTTCAATGCGGCTTAACAAAAGAGGAGCTGAACCGGGTGGGCCCTTTCAACAGTGCCAAGGAGCTGTGGGGAAAACTAATCGAGCTGCACGAAGGAACATCAGACACTCGGATAAGCAAGCGAGATCTGCTCCTGAACAAGCTGTATAGCATCAAAATGGCCGACAACGAAACAGCAGCTCAGCTTCACGCCCGAATCTAGGAACTGATGAACGGACTGCACACCATCGGTCACAAGGTAGAAAATCGTGACTTAATAAGGAACGCTTTAAATGCTTTCCCAAGAAACACCTTGTGGGCATCTATGGTAGATGCATACAAGGTTTCAAGGGACCTTTCAAAAATAAAATTAGATGAATTGTTCTCTGAATTAGAATTACATGAACAGAGTAACTGCAATTTGGCCGAGAAAAGTATTTCCCTTTTTGCAGGTAAAACTGGAAGGAAAACAAAGAAGAAGCCTCAACCTGAACCCGAGTCTAACTCAGACTCAGACTCAGAAGACGAAGAAGGAGATCGACCTAAGCTGGTCCGACTGGTAAGAAACTACTACAAGGAATTGAAGAACCTAACAAACAGACGGAAAGCCAGCCGAAGAAAGGACGAACCATCTGAACCCGTAAATGAAAAGAACAAGCCCAACGTGACCTGCTTCGAGTGCAAGAAGAAGGGACACTACAAGATGGAGTGTCCGAACCTAAAGGAAACCATGATGAATAGAAGGAAGAAGGCACTTCAAGCAACGTGGGACGAGTCCTCCTCCTCCGAAGAAGAAGAGGTCCCTCAGTCAAACCTACTATTACTAACCGCCTCAGAAGAAGTCGAGACCGAGTCAGAATCAGAACAGGACGACGACAGACTGACCTTTTCAGAGGACGGTGAAATTAAGGTAAGTGGATTTACTAGATGTCAATTAAATGAACTAATTTCGTATCTCTCTCGAGATTTGGCGAAAGCCAAACTCCGAATCGAATCCCTCCGACAGGAAGTAAAACTCCTGAAAGAGGGAGCTGACTCTAAACCCTTAACCGAGAAGGTTCAAGAAGGAACTCCTACTCAAGTTGAAAAACTTGAGAAAGAGAACTCCTCCCTGAAAACTCAGGTTAAGGATCTTAGATCAGCTTTAGAATGATTCACTTCTGGTTCCAAGGGTCTTGATATGATTCTTGGAAAGCAGAAATCAGTTCTAAATCGATCCGGACTTGGCTATAGAATCAAATCTAGACAAAGATCCTATTTTGCTATACTGAATCAGTCCAGAAATAAAGTTCTGGCATGGGTACCTAAACTGTACCTGAACAAACCAACTGGATCAAATCAGTATTGGATCCCCAAGGACAAGATTCACATCTTGCCTAATCATTACCGTGGGAGCCAAATTAAAAACTATATTTATTGTTAAATAAAACTTAATTCTTGATTGTAATTTGCATGATTGATTGTTTATTTAATTTTTACAATTTACCATGCTTAGACTTAGGAATGATTAGTTTAAGGACTGAACAAACTTAACTGAAATTTGAACAACATAGTATTGGGTGGCGGTGAGATGATAGTACGTTAGGGAAACCAATTCTAATAAGGTCGAGTCTACTTGGTCTCTTTAGACTGGTGAAACTAACCGAAGCTACCGATCCATGACCCAAACTAGTTAGACCAGAATTTTTCAAAGAATATTCTTGAAAATGAAATTTCATTGAAAGGCTTTGTCAAGGAAAGGTTTGATGATCCAATAAGGCTACGGCCAAAGAAGGCCTAGTGCCTCGCCAAGACCTGGAAGCCAATCTCTGAAATTCAAATTCAAATTAGTCTTTATAAAATTTAAATCTAACACAAATTTTCAGTTATGTATAGATTCAAACATTTTTTTTAAATTCAATGGTTTTCAAAATTAATTAAGTTTTTCAAAATAAATCATGTCTTTCAAAAATTCTTTTAACAAAACCTGTCTCACAAAACCTATAAGGCTAACGTGATTGCTAACCCTAGATTGGGTGAGATAGACTAGGTTGTGAAAATCAATTTAAGCTACTCCTAATTCTAATTGGATCCAAATCAACAAAACTCTTTATGTGTAGGAACATAAAGATTTGGACCAATGGATGTTGGATAGTGGTTGCTCCAGACACATGACTGGAGATAAATTGAAATTCACCAAACTCAAGTTCAAGAACCTAGGCTCAGTGGCATTTGGCAACAATGCTACACTCAAGGTAATTGGGTCAGGTAATATTGAACTTAAATCTGACTTTATTCTTAAGAAAGCCTTTTGGTTGAAAATTTCAATTTTAACTTGCTTAGCATAAGTCAGTTGTGTGATTCTGATTTTATAGTTACCTTCAACAATTCTAACTGCCTGATTAGAAACCTACAAGACTCAGAAGTCATGCTTAAGGGCACTAGGAAAAATAATGTTTACACTATAAACCTACCCCTAGTACCCAAATGTATGTTAACTCAGTTAGAACAATCAAACCTCTGGCATAGGATATTAGGTCATACTAATCTGAGAACTATCTCAAAAATCACCCAACTTGGCTTAATTAAAGGTATCCCCAAAATTAAAAATAATGAAAACCTAATATATGAATCATGTAATCAAGGTAATCAAACCAAATCTAATCACAAACTAATCCAATCTGATCTAACTCAAACCACACTTGAGCTCCTGCACCTTGACCTATTTGATTCACATGGAGCCAAGTCACTAAGCGGGAACCGATACTGCTTAGTAATAGTTGACGATTACTCTAGGTTCACCTGGGTTAGGTTTCTAAAAACCAAAGATGAAACCCTAAACCTATTTAATGAATTATGTAAATTAATTGAAAATCAAACGATACTAAAATTAAAAGACTTAGGAGTGACCACGGCGGAGAATTTGAAAATCAACGGTTCTAGGAATTCTGTAAGGTAAATGGGTATTTACATGAATTTTCATGTCCTAGAACCCCCCAACAAAATGGGATAGTCGAAAGAAGTAATAGAACACTACAGGAAGCCGCTAGGGCTATGCTCAATGAATTTAACTTAGCAAACCAATACTGGGCAGAAGCAATTAGTACGGCCTGTTACATCCAAAATAGGGTCCTGATTAACAAGCGACACAACAAAACACCCTATCAACTATATTACAATAGACTTCCAAATCTACACTACCTAAGGGTCTTTGGATGCAAAGTCCATATCCTGAACACCAAAGACTACTTAGGAAAATTTCAATCCAAGTCAACCCCAGGTATCTTCCTAGGATACTCAACCACAAGTAGAGCCTATAGGGTCTACAACAAACAAACTAAGAAAATTGAAGAAACAACAAACTTAATATTTGATGAAGAAATCAACTCAACATCTGATAATCCAGACCTAACTTCATCAAATTCTGATCAAGAAAATAATGAACAAACTGTTTAACCTTTAATTGAACCCTTAAACGAACTAACTATTGAACCAACTACTGAGTCAAATCAACCAACTATTGACCCAACAATTGAACCAGCCCAAAGAGTTGAACCAAATTGACCGACCAGACCTGAGGCTGAACCAAGTTCTAGAAAAACCAAGAAACCCAGACTCAGTCACCCAACCGATCAAATTGTAGGTGATCCAACTCTAGGAGTCAAAACTAGGTCTTCCTATAGAAACCTTAGTCAGATAGCCATGATTTCAAAAATTGAACCCAAAACTATAGAGGAAGCCCTACCTGATCCTGATTGGATCATAGCTATGCAAGAAGAGCTAGACCAATTTGAGAGAAACCAAGTCTGGGAATTAGTGCCTAAACCTGAGGGTAAATCCGTCATTGACACTAAGTGGGTTTTTAGGAAGAAATTGAATGATCAAGGAGAAATAGTCAGAAATAAAGTCCGCTTAGTAGCGAAGGGATTCAGCCAAGTAGAAGGGTTAGATTACGATGATACATATGCCCCAGTAGCTAGACTTGAGTCCATTAGGATGTTATTAGCCTTTGCGTCCCATAAAGGATTTATGCTATACCAAATGGATGTAAAGTTAGCCTTTCTAAATGGATTCATTAAGGAAGAAGTCCATGTAGGACAACCCCCCAGATTTGAGGACTTAGAAAGACCTGACCACGTTTACAAACTTACTAAAGTACTATATGGACTAAAACAAGCACCTAGGGCCTGGTATGAACGCTTGTCAACTTACTTAATTTCTAAAGAATTTAAACAAGGTCAAATTAACTCAACCTTATTTATAAAGACATTAGAAAAAGATATATTTATTGCCCAAATCTACGTAGATGACATAATCTTTGGGTCCACCAACTCAAACTTCCTAAAAGAATTCGTGAAAATAATGGAAAATGAGTTTGAAATGAGTTTAGTTGGTGAGCTCAATTTCTTTCTAGGGTTACAAATCAAACAAACTAGAGATGGAAACTATGTCCATCAATCCAAATATGCTAAAGAATTAATAAAGAAATTTAAAATGGATAACTCTAATAGCATAAGTACTCCCATAGCCACAAATGTAAAAATAGATAGTGACCCTGATGGAAAACCAGTAGACCTTAAACTCTATAGAAGTATGATAGGAAGTCTACTGTACCTTACAACCAGCAGACATGATATCCTTTTTTCTGTAGGAATGTGTGCTAGATACCAAACATATGCTAAGGAAACACACTTAGCAGCCCTAAAAAGAATACTAAGATATGTTAAGGGCACCCTAAATGTAGGGATTTGATATCCTAGGACTTCAACTTTTGATTTGTCAGGATACTCGGATTCTAACTACACTGGTTGTAAATTAGATAGAAAGAGCACAAGTGGAAGCTGCCAACTGTTAGGAAATAGTCTAGTAAGTTGGTGCGGCAGAAAATAACACTGTGTAGCTCTATCCACAACTGAAGCTGAGTATGTAGCCTTAGGAGAGTGTGTAGCACAACTTTTATGGATGATGCACACTCTTAAGGACTTCCAGCTCAACTACACCCAAACTCAGGTTTTCATTGACAACATAAGCTCAATTAATCTAACCAAAAATCCAATCCAACATTCCAGAACCAAACACATAGAAGTTAAACATCACTTTATAAGAGACCATGTAGCCAGGGGTGAAATAGTACTTAAGCATATAGACTCTAAATCTAACTTTGGTGACATATTCACTAAACCCTTACCTGAGTCTGAGTTCAGCTCACTAAGAAGGCAGTTAGGATTATGCTTGGTAGAATAAGTTAGTCTACCTTTGGTTTTCTTACTACTTGACTCATTTCAAAATCAGTTTTTAAAAGTAGTTTTTTTTTGCTTTCAAAAGCAGCTTTTACTTAGTTTTGAAAAGTTTTAAAATAAATTTTTTTTCTTAGTTTTATTGTAAAAACTACCCCCTTTCAAAACTAGGGCTTTTTCGAAAATGGACTTAACCTAGGCCCTAACCCTAGAACTGCATGCACCTATAGACTTAGAAGCCAGCATCTCACAAGCACCTTAGGGTACTTTTGATTAATAACTTAGAAAGGATTGAGATGCTTAGGTCTTTGCCTTAATTCAAGATGCTTTAAGTCAGTGCATCTGCAGTAATTGGGGCACTAAATACAACTTACACAGTAATCAAGTTATGTAACACCCGCTTTTTTTTTTCTTTTCATAAAGCGGCGTTACGTTAACATGCTTAGGGCATGTAGACATCATAATGCAGCGGAAACCTTTAACTTACACCTACATGGACTTACTACCCTTCCTAACATCATAACATGGGAACTTGGCATATTAACTTTATACCTAACATCATATCATGTCCTACTTAGCATCCTGTCATACTTATCATCATGTCATTCTTAGCATCATGTCATACATAGCATCATGTCATAGAGTCACATTCAAGCACATACTAGTAGAGGTAAAGTTCTATCATAAAACGTGCAAACATATGGTCTCGTGGCCAAGTCACTATCACACACATACTTTATTGCCCTCCTGCTGCTTCCTTACGGTCCCCTTGCGTGATCTGCGGTATAAGGAAAATAAGACTATAAGCACACAGGCTTAGTAAGACTCTTTCCTACTCACTAAAACCATTCATCACTTAATCATGAGCATCTTGAACATTAACATACTTAGTGCTTTACTCAGCACATAAGTCTTCATGAGCACTTAGCATACATTTGACATGACTTGAACATAACTTAGTCACTTTCATAGCATAGCATATACATAAACATAAAACATTCATGGCTTGGCATAATACTTGGCATAGACATAAGCATCATAAACATTCATAGCATGGCATAATTCTTGGCATAGACATAAATATAATAACATAACCTCATAAACATTCCTAACATGAACCTAAATAAAATCATGGCATCCTAACTTAGCATAAACACAATTAAATCATGGCATCATAACTTAGCATGGACATAAATAAAATCATAGCATTCTATCCTAGCATAAACATAATTAAATCATGGCATCATAATTAACATAAACATAAATAACATCATGGCATTCTAACCTAGCATAAACATAATTAAATCATGGCATCTTAATTACATAAACATGAATAAAATCATGGCATTCTAACCTAACATAAACATAATTAAATCATGGCATCCTAAACTATCATGAACATAAATAAAAATCATGGCATTCTAACTTAGCATAAACATAATTAAATCATGGCATCCTAAACTATCAAGAACATAAATAAAATCATGGCATTCTATCTTGGCATAAACATACATAACATCATTTGCATAAACATACCTTGCATAAACTTACTTTGCACAATATTCTTAACATAAATATAATGCATAACATGGATGAATGCATGTGGCAATTGCATATATATATAAGGATGCTTAATCTTTAAAAACATGCTTTTAAATACTTTAACATAATCATAACATTCATTGGGCCCTGGCTTGTACCACATTCATTCATCATATGCGCGCATCCCTAAGTAAATATGAGGTAGCTAATCTCGACCTACTAAGGTAAGGACAGCTTCATCGGTAGTCTCGAACCGTAAGGACAACTTCATCGGTAGTCCCGAACCGTGGACAGCTTCATCGGTAGTCCAGAACCGTGGACCTTACTTAGGTCCGGTACAAGCCCATAAAATAAAATAAAATGCTTTCACATGCTTTCTCATTCATCATTATTCATAGCATATTCATTCATTCATCATACTTAACATCATCGTTATGCCTTACAGGCACCATCATTCATAGCATATTCATTCATTCATCATACTTAAACTTCATTCATCATTTTCATTCTTAGACATGGCATATGTACACATCATTCATAAAATATGGCATACATTCAATTCATTCATAAACATGGCATACATACAATTCAGTCATAATCATGGCACATGTCTTAAACATTTATGACCTAATCATATAATTCATGACATATAAACTAATGGTTTAGTTAACATAGAGATTCTTCCATCTTACTTAAACATACCTCTTAGTAACCCATACACAAGCATCTTTTTAGGTTTAACCCAACCCTAGCCCTAGGTTATGTCCTTGGCCGAAAGTCCCCAAGGAACCCTAGGTTCATGAAACTTCACATAACTTCCCAACCAACATCTCATACATACATACTAGGCCATAGGAACCATTTGCTCCCATACTTAAGGCTAACCCTAATCCTTTAACCCTAATCTTGCTCTTGGCCGAAACTTCAAGGCCATGGGCATGGAAAAATTTCCATTAAAATCCCCAAATCAATTGTTATACACCAACCATACCTTACCATATGGCCATTTGGGGCCCTTACTTGGAATGAGTCCTAACTTTCCACCCTATTAGGGTACTTGGCCGAAACCTATAGGGTCTCTAGGCCATGTGAAACCTTCACATAAATACCCTCCATCTCCCTTATATCATGACAATACATAAAACAAATACTTGAGGTTTTAAACCCAACCCTACACAAGGGTTCTTGTTGTTGGCCGAAACCCTAGGGTGACCTAGGGTACTCCAAAAATTCCCAAAAATTATACTTAACCTCTAAACATCATAAGGGAACATTAAATAACATTATAAAGATTTTTAGCATTATTATGGACCCTAGAACATTGTGGCCGAAACCCATAGGGTCTCTAGGGTGTTGATTTTGTTTCTTTCATGTTGGCCGAAACCCTAGGGTTTCCTAGGGTACTCCAAAAATTCCCAAAAATTATACTTAACCTCTAAACATCATAAGGGAACATTAAATAACATTATAAAGATTTTTAGCATCATTATGGACCCTAGAACATTGTGGCCGAAACCCATAGGGTCTCTAGGGTGTTGATTTTGTTTCTTTCAACCTCAAGTCCCAAAAACCAACCAATAAATCATGCTAAAATATAAAGAACTATTATACCACAGGTGAGGGAGTCTTACCTTGGTTGATCTTGATTTTTAGACCTTACAAGAGAAGAAAATTGCAATTTCTTTGGACACTTGAACCCCCTTGCCTTTGTATCCTTGGAAAATCTTTAGATCTTGGTGATGTGACCTCTTGTGGAGCTTTTCCAAGGGAGAATCACCCTTGTGGTGTTCGGCTAGGATGAGGGAGGAGGGAGGAAGAAAATACAATTCATGGAAGGAAGAAGTAACTCCCAAACCCCCCTCTTTATAACTCATCAAGGAGGCAAATGAAGAGTCTCTCCATGACCCTTCATCTTCTTCGAAGTCTCAACCTATATCCACTTCATTTCCTCATAGAAATCCCTTACTAGGTGAGTTGGTTAAAGCATACATGGTTGTACAAGAGGTCCAAGGTTCAATCCTTGGTAGATGCACAATTTTTTTTTCCACTTATTTTATTTTATTTTCTTAGTATTTTCGAAAATCCCTTAAAAATTCCCCCATAAGTATGTTAATATTTCTTATTAAAATTCCTTCATATTTCTATAATTTTCCACCTAAAATTCACCAATAATTTTGGTAGTAAAAAGCCCATATAAGCCCCATTAGTGCCCTTTTTCCCAATTTAAATGAGAAAACATGGATTTTCTAGACCAAAGTTTGCATTAATATTTCTAGGTTCCTCGGAAAATTACCTAGACATGCTTAATATTTTAAGGAAATATTAAGAGAATTTTCTGGGTCGTTACAAGTTAAGTGTCAAGTTTAGAAAATCTAACTTGAACAGAACATTTAACTTGACTAACCCTAGCGAAAACTACTGTTTATAATAGTTAATAAGTAGCTAATTGGGTTAGACAGGTTCCTAAAAGAGGAAATTGAAACTGATTTGGTTTAATTCTCATGAATTGGTTCAGTACAGCAAATTATGCAATTTATTTTTTATGCAATTCAGTTGTTTTATTTTTGCTATATTTGTTTTTGATATATGGCAAAGGGGGAGAGATAGGAAAGGAGAGTTTATTTTTTTTTCAAAATTCAAAATTTCAAACTCTATCCTATATTCAAAAAAGTACTTAACTTATTTTCGAAATTCCTTCTAAGTACTTCAAAACTTAAGTGTTGAAAATTCCTTCAAAACATAAATTTTCAAAAACATTACTAAGTACTTAAGCTTTCAAAAACTTTACTAAGTACTTAAGCTTTTCAAAAACTTTACTAAGTACTTAAGCTTTTCAAAAACTTTACTAAGTACTTAACCTTTTCAAAAACTTTACTAAGTACTTAAGCTTTTCAAAAAACTTTTCTAAGTACTTAAGTTTTTCAAATTTCACTAACTCAAAGTTTTCAAAACGTTTTGAGTACTTTAAGCTTAAGGCATCAAAATTTTCCTTAGTACTCAAGTTTTCAAAAACCTTCTTAATTTTTCTAAGTATTTAAAGTTAAAATACACAACCAAAATTATTGTTTGTTGGAAATTATTATAAGTAAAAATCCATTCTAAAACTTAGAATTTATTTTCAAAAACCCCATAAATTTTTAAAAAATCTAGGGGGAGATTCCTTCCAGGGGGAGGGAACAAAAATTAATTTTTACTTGCTCTGATTAAACATAACATTTTGAATCAGGATTGCCATAAATCAAAAAGGGGGGGGGGAGATTGTTGGTGCAGAAAGCACCCAAGTCGAACCTGAGTTTTGATAATGGCAAAAGGGTTCAAAAGTTAAGTCTTATTTGTTATCTAACATGTTACTCGAGTGTGCTGGAAAAGTCCTAGCGAATGACTGCTAGGCACTGGCGAAGGAATGCCAGGGCAAAAAGTCCTAGCGAAGGATTGCTAGGCACTGGCGAAGGAATGCCTGGGTACTGAAGCCCTAGCGAAGGACTGCTAGGCGCCAGGCGAAGGACAGCTTGGGACTGAAGACCTGGCGAAGGAATGCTTGGCACCGGGCGAAGGACAGCTTGGTATCCAAGACCTGGCGAAGGACCGCTAGGCAAAAGTGCAACTGGAGGAGCCAGTTGACATCAGGTACATTCTCCCAAGAGGAGTAGGTGAGGACGTGTTCCCCGTCGAGGGAACAGTAGGCGTCGGTTCGACCTAGGGCTCCATTTTGGAGACCAAAGTCAGAACCAAGAAAGCTAAGGCTGTATAAAACTTAAATATTATTACATTATGTTGTTCAGGACTAACCCTGGATGCAGGATCGAAGGAACGAGTGTCTGCAGCTCAGAGAGCCTCAAAGGAGTGAGACAACAGTTGAGTAGGGCGCCCAGAGTGTCCCGGGCGCCCCCAAGGTGAACACAAAATAGTCGAAGTAAAAGAACTGTTTCTGCAGCTATTGGTCAGGGCGCCCCCGTGCTCCCGGGCGCGCCCTCTGCTCCCGGGCGCCCCCAGCACTCGGGGCGCCCCCAGGTGAAGCTGACAGAACAGATCCCCTCGAAGCCAACGGATAAGAAGGAGACCCGGTCAACCCGGGTGGCCCCAGCGTCCCGGGTGCCCCGGTCAAGATTTGATCCCAAGTTTGAAGGGATCAGAAGCTGACCGAGTGAAAGTCGGATCGGTCGACACGTGGGGGGCCACCCCCGACGTTCCGGCCGCCCCCAGGGCCTATAAAAGGGCCCTCGACCCCAAGGCTTCGAACAACACTTCATTCAACGTTGATACGTTCTTCTGCTCCTGCGCTTTGCTCCAAAAACCTCCCAACTCGACACACAAGCGCCGACGACGTCCCTCTGCTCCGAGAAACATCCCATACCGGACGTCGATAACGAAGAACTGTCATTTCATTTCTATTATACTACTACTGTAATCTTTTTGTAAGAATTACTGCGCACTTATAGAATTGCCCGCAGAAAACGGTCAACGACCGTGGGTCTTGGAGTAGGAGTAGACCTAGGCTCCGAACCAAGTAAAACTACCTGTGTTCGCGATTGTTTTTATTCCGCTGCGTTTTCTGAACGTTTTCTGAACTACCAAGTAAAACTACCAAGTAAAATCCGAACGTTTTCTGATATTCACCCCGCTCTATCGGTTCTCTCGATCCAACACAATTGATTCAATAGTTGGTTCAATAGTTAGTTCATTTAGGGGTCAAATTAACAGTTCAACAGTTTGTTCATTATCTTCTTGATCAATATTTGATGAATTTATATCTGGATTATCAGATTTTGAATTAATTTCTTCATCAAATATCAGATTTGTTGTTTCTTTAATTTTCTTAGTTTGTTTATTGTAAACCCTATAGGCTCTACTTGTTGTTGAATATCCTAAGAAGATGTCTGGGGTTGACTTAGACTGGAATTTACCTAGATAGTCCTTGGTGTTTAGGATATGGGCTTTGCATCCAAAGACCCTTAGGTAATGTAGGTTTGGATGTCTATGGTAGTATAATTCATAGGGTGCTTTAATGTGTCGTTTGTTAATTAGGACCCTATTTTGATGTAACAAGCCGTACTAATTGCTTCTGCCCAAAATTGGTTAGCTAGGTTAAATTCATTGAGCATAGCCCTAGCGGCTTCTTGTAGGGTTCTATTTTTCCGTTCAACTATCCCATTTTGCTGGGGGGTTCTAGGACACGAAAATTCGTGTATATACCCGTTTATCTTACAAAACTCATCGAATCGTTGATTTTCAAACTCTCCCCCGTGATCACTCCTAAGTTTTTTGATTTTGGTATTGTTTTAATTTTCAATTAACTTACAAAAATCATAAAATAAGTTAGGGTTTCATCTTTGGTTTTTAGGAACCTAACCCAGGTAAACCTAGAGTAATCATCAACAATTACTAAGCAGTACCGGTTTCCGCTTAGTGACTTGGCGCCATGAGAATCAAATAGGTCAAGGTGCAGGAGCTCAAGTGTGATTTGAGTTAGATCTGATTGAATTAGTTTGTGATTAGACCTGGTTTGCTTATCTTGATTGGATGATTCACATATTAAGTTTTCATGGTTCTTAATTTTAGGTATACCTCTAATTAGGCCAAGTTGGGTGATTTTTGAAATTAATCTCAGATTAGTGTGACCTAATCTCCTATGCAAGAGGTTTGATTCTTCTAACTGAGTTAACATGCATTTAGGTACTAAGGGTAGGTTTATAGTGTAAACGTTATTTTTCCTAGAGCCCTTAAGCATGATTTCTGAGTCTTGCAAGTTTCTAATCAGGCAGTTAGAGTTGGTAAAGGTAACTATATAGCCAATATCACACAATTGACTTATGCTAAGCAAGTTAAATTTAAAATCTTCAACCAAAAGTACCTTTTTAATAACAAAGTCAGATTTGAGTTCAATGTTACCTGACCCAATCACTTTGAGTGTAGCATTGTTGCCAAATGCTACTGAGCCTAGGTTCTTGAACCTGAGTTTGGTGAATTTCAATTTATCCCGAGTCATGTGTCTGGAGCACCCGCTATCCAACATCCATTGGTCCAAATCTTTATGTTCCTACACATAAAGAGTTTGTTGATTTGGATCCAATTAGAATCAGGAATAGCCTAAATTGATTTTCACAACCTAGTCTGTCTCACCGAATCTAGAGTTATCAATCACGTTATCCTTATGGGTTTTTGTGAGATAGGTTTTAGTAGAAAGTTTTATTTTGAAATGTCATGATTAATTTTGAGAAAGTTAAATTAATTTTTCAAACATAATTTAAATTTATTTTGAAAAGAATGTTTGAATCTACGATTAACTGAAAATTTACGTTAGATTCGAATTTGATAAAGAATAAATTGAATTTGAATTTCAAAAATTGACTTCCAGGTCTTAGCGAGGCACTAGGCCTTCTTTGGCTGTAGCCTTATTGGATCATCAACCCTTTCCTTGACAAATCCTTTTAATGAAATTTCATTTTTAAAATTATTTTTTGAAAAATTCTGGTCTAACTAGTTTGGGTCTTGGATCGGTAGCTTCAGCTAGTTTCACCAGTCTAAAGAGACCAAGTAGTGTATACTTGACCTTATTAGAAAAGGCTTCCCTAACGTACTATCATCTCACCGCCACTCAATACTATATTGTTCAAATTTAAGTTAATTGGTTTGGTCCTTAGTCTAACCAGTCCTAGGTCTAAGCATGGTGAATTGCAGAAAATAAATAGACAAGCAATCATGCAATTTAAGACAAGAAAAGAGATTCATTTAACTATAAAAATTATTTTTAAGTTGGCTCCCCCTGGACTAAAGCCACGGTAATGATTGGGCAAGATATGAATCTTGTCCTTGGGGATCCAATACTAATTTGGTCCAGCTTGGTAGTTCAGGCATAGTTTGCGTACCCATGCCTGAACTTTGGGTCTAGACTGATTCAGTACAGCATAGTAAGATCTTTGTCTCACCTTGTTTCGATAACCTAACCCGGATCGATTTAGAACGGACTTTTGTTTTCCAAGGATCATGTCAAGACCCTTGGAACCAGAAGTGAATCGTTCTAAAGCTGCTCTGAGATCCTTGACTTGAGTTTTCAAGGAGGAGTTCTCTTTCTCAAGTTTTTCAACTTGAGTAGAGGTTCCTTCTTGAACCTTCTCAGTTAAGGATCTAGAGTTAGCTCCCTCTTTCAGGAGTTTTACTTCCTGTCGGAGGGACTCGACTCGGATTTTGGCTTTCGCCAAGTCTCGAGATAGATACGCAATTAATTCTGATAATTGACTTCTAGAAAATCCTCTTACAGTGATTTTGCCGTCCTCTAAAAATGTGAGCTTTCCGTCATCCGACTCCGATTCTGATTCGGTCTCGATTTCTTCCGGAGCAGTCAGGGCGAGCAAGTTCGACTATGGGGCCTCTTCTTCTTCTTTAGAGGAAGACTCGTCCCACGTTGCCTGAAGGGCCTTCTTCCTTCTTGTCTTCTTCGTCTCCTTCAAATTGGGGCATTCCGTCTTGTAGTGACCCTTCTTTTTGCATTCGTAACAGGTCACATTTGGTTTGTTCTTTTCATTTGAAGGATCAGCTGGTTCTTCCTTTCTTCGGCTGGCTTTCCTTCTGTTGGTCTGGTTTTTCAGCTCCTTGTAGTAGTCTCGGACTAGCCAAACCAGCTTTGGTCGATTTTCTTCGTTGTCTTCTGAGTCTGAATCTGAGTCAGACTCGGGTGCAGGTTGAGGCTTCTTCTTGGTCATCTTTCCTGTTTTACCTTCAACAAAGGCAATGCCTTTCTCGGCCAGGGTGCAGTTAGTCTGCTCATGTAATTCAAGTTTAGAAAACAACTCATCTAATTTAATTTTAGAAAGATCCCTTGAAACTTTGTACTCATCTACCATAGATGGCCACAAAGTGTTTCTCGAGAAAGCGTTAAGGGTGTACCTGATCAGGTCACGGTTTTTTACCTTGTGACCGATTGAATGTAGACCGTTCATCAGCTCCTGGATTCTGGCGTGGAGTTGGGCTGCAGATTTGTTGTCGTTCATCTTAATCGTGTACAACTTGTTTAGCAGTAGGTCCCTCTTGCTGATTCGGGTGTCGGAGGATCCTTCGTGCAATTCAATTAACTTACCCCAGAGTTCCTTTGCACTGTTGAATGGTCCCACCCGGTTCAGCTCTTCTTTGGTTAGGCCGCATTGGAGTGTTTGAGTCGCTTTAGCATCGGCCTCGATCATCCTTTTTAGCGAGGGGTCCCATTCGTTGTAAGATTGTGGCACTCCTTCAGCGTTCTTCGAGATTTCCAGTCCAGATTGTATAATTATCCACATGTCCACCTGAGTTTTCAGGTGGACTTCCATCTGACTCTTCCAGTAGGAGAAATCCTCCCCACTAAAGAGTGGTGGTCTGGCTGTACTAAACCCTTCTTGCATGGCCATTTAGAGATTATCTGAAATAAAATTAACAAAAATCTGTCCCAATACTTGGTCTTGGATTAGCAGTGCGGGAAGAAGATAAAAAGAATTATCGAGTGGTGTTGCATCAACCTCGATTAACGATAAAAATTCGATGAAAAAAGAAATTAAAAATTTCGAAAAAAAATCCGAAAAAAACTCCCAAATTGATGGTTGCACCAAATTTGAGTTTCCTCGCTCTGATACCACTTGTTGGATCAAGAAAACACGGTAGAGGGGAGGGAGTGAATATCGTTAAAGCGTTTCGGATTAGAAAAGAAAATACGCAACGGAAATTTAACTCAAACACACGGAACACCAGTATTTTTACTTGGTTCGGAGTCGCGGTCGGCTCCTACTCCAAGGCCCACGGTCCTTGACCGTTTACTACGGACAATTCTATAATGCGAAAGATTTTACAAAGATAGTTACAATTAAGAAAATTATACTCTTATTACCGACGCCCGGTGTGGATCGTACTTCGG
>JAGFNQ010002230.1:47427-78329 GCA_024364735.1 Boesenbergia rotunda
TCTAGGTCTCTCGGAAAATTATCTAGACATGCTCAATATTTTAACGAAATATTAAGAGAATTTTCTGGGTCGTTACAACTGTTCCATCGACGGGGAAAGCGTCCTCACCTACTCCTCTTAGGAGAGTTTACCTTTTGCCAACCGGCTCCTCCGGTTGGAGTTTTGCCCAGCTGTCCTTCGCCAGGTGCCTAGCAGCCCTTCGCCAGGTCTTCGGTACCAAGCAGGCCTTTGCCAGGTGCCTAGAAGCCCTTCGCCGGGTCTTAGATTCCCAGCAGCCCTTCGCCAGGTTCCTAGCAGTCCTTCGCCAGCTCTTAGACTCCTAGCAGCTCTTCGCCAGGTTCCCAGCAGCCCTTCGCCAGGTTTTAGGGTTTCGATACCTAGCAGTCGTTTGCTAGGTGCCCAACATCCCTTCGCCAGGACTTCTTTCTGCACACTTAGTGAACACATTAGACCAAAATAGCATATTAACTTTTGAACCCTTTGCCATTATCAAAACCCAGGTTCGACTTAGGTGCTGCCTGCACCAACAGACACAGGGTACATCTTCATTCTTGATGAAACCAAACGCTTTGATTGCATCATCCAATCGAAGATTCCTACTTCGAGAAGCTCGCTTTAGCCCATAAATGGATCTTTGCTACTTACATACCTTTCCAGCATGCTCTGGATCTACAAAACCCTCAGGTTTTGTCATGTACACATCCTCGAGTAGATTCCCATTTAGGAATACGGTTTTGACATCCATCTGCCAGATCTCGTAATCATGGTAAGCTGCAATAACAAGCATGATCTGAATAGACTTAAGCATCACAACTGGTAAAAAGGTTTCATCATAGTCTATACCATGAATTTGCTTGAAGCCTTTAGCTACCAATCTCCCTTTATAGGTATGCATGAGTCCATCCATGTTAGTCTTTCTTCTAAAGACCCACTTACACCGAATGAGTTTAATTCCCTCAAGTGGATCAACCAATGCCCATACTTGGTTAGTGTATATGGATTCCATTTCGGACCTCATGGCTTCTAGCCATTTCTCAGAATCTAGGCTCATCACAGCTTCTTGATAGGATATAGGCTCATTCACTCAATGACCATCACGTCATCATGGTTAGACAAGAGAAAAGAGTATCTCTCAGGCTGACGACGTATCCTATCAGATCTACGAGGAGGCTGGTCTACTTGAACAGTTTGTTGTTCCACAACTTCTTGTGTGACAACCTTATGATCCACAACATCTTGTGGTGTCTGTTCAATGTCCATTAATACCTCAGTGCTATCTGTATCTTAAACTTCTTTAATATGGATTTTACTCCCACTAATTCTTCTAGAAATAAACTCTTTTTCTAGAAAAACGTCATTCCTAGCAACAAACACTTTGCCTAGTGTAGGATTGTAAAAGTAATATCCCTTTGTTTCCTTGGGATATCCTATAAAATAGCACTTATCAGATTTGGGTCCTAGTTTATCTGAGACTTGACGTTGAACGTAAGCCTCACAACCCTAAATTCTCATAAAAGACATCATGGGACTCTTCCCAGTCCATATCGTATATGGTGCCTTTGTGACGGCCTTTAATGGAGCTCAGTTAAATGTAAAAAGAGCTGTCTCTAGAGCAAATTCCCAAAAGAAAGTAGGAAGATCTGTCTGACTCATCATCGATCGTACCATATCTAATAGAATACGATTTCTCCGCTCGGACACACCATTCCACTGCGGTGTTCCAGGTGGAGTGAGTTGGGATATGATCCCACACTCTGCTAGATGGTCACGAAACTCTTGGCTAAGGTATTCACCATCTCAATCTGATCGAAGCATCTTAATATTTGCCAAGTTGGTTTTGTACTTCACTTTTGAATTCTTTGAACTTTTCAAAGGATTCTGACTTGTGTTTCATAAGATACACATAGCAATATCTACTGATATCATCAGTGAAAATGATGAAATATTGATAGCCTCCTCTAGCTATGATATTGAAAGGGCCACATACATCAGTATGTATGAGTCCTAACAACTCTGTCGCTCTTTCACCGTGTCCACTAAATGGAGTCTTGGTCATCTTGCCTAGAAGACAAGATTCACATGTCTCATATGATTCAAAATCAAATGAGTACAGTAATCCATCCTTATGGAGCTGGGATATGCGACTCTCATTTATATGTCCTGAGTGACAATGCTAGAGATATGTTTGGTTCGAATCATTTGGTTTGAACCATTTGGTATTTATGTTATAGATTTGGTTCTCTAGATCTAGAACATAGAGTCCATTCATCAATGGTGCATTACAATAGAACATATCATTTTGCATTATAGAACAACATTTGTCCTTTATGATAAATGAAAAACCTTTCTTGTCCAAACAAGATACTAAATGTAACGCCCCAAAATTCCCATTTTTAGTTTTTAAAGTCCTTAGAATTATTTAGAAATGGTTTAGAAATATTCTAGATATTTTTAGGAATTTTTAGAATATTTTTATGGAATTTTCCGAGTCCGTTTGGTATTTTAAAAAAAAAAAGGAAAGAAAGCCAAAAAAAAGGAAAAACCACTAAGGGGCAGCCGGAGATCGAACCCGCGACCACCACGAAACCAGAAACACGCGCAAACCAGCTGGGCTAGGGTATCAAGCACAGAAAAGGAAGGAGAGACTTATATTTAAGGGGTAGTTAGGTCGATCCGCCCCATAGGTATAAATAGGTTATTAAAGAGAGAAGTTTTATTTTCTCTCAAACCCTCTCCCTCTCCCAAGGTTGCGCCGACCCCTCTCCCTCTCCTCCCTTGTGCGCACGCAACACCAAGGCCAAGGGGGCCGGCCAAGACTCTTCTTCAAGAGATAATTCTATATTCGGGATCCCCGCGGCGAGAGGAACGCGTAGACGTGAAGAATTCTCCGAGATATCAAGTTTCTCTCGAGTCCTAGACGTCAATCTTGGTTGTAAGTCCAAGATATCAATGTAAGTACTGCTCACCTGCAGTAAGAGGCGGTTTTTCCGCGAGAATTTCCTTTAAAAGCTTTTAGAAGAGATATTTCCTTTTTGTTTGAGTTTTTGCATGGGATCTTAGTTCATTATATGCTTATATATGTTGATTAATACCCTATGTGAGTTTAGGGTCCAAGAAAAGCTATGAGAAAAGAAAAGAAAAGATAAAGATAAGAAAAGAAAAGGCCAAGGCCTTAGGAAATCCCCAAAAGTCAAGACTTAGGGATTTTAGCACGCAAGGTGCTCCAGAAAATGCCAAGGCATTTACAGATAAGAAAGAAAAGAAAGAAAAGCTATTTTATTTTATAAGGCCAGTACCCGGCGTCCAAGGGCATCGTTAAAGAAATCCAGGTGTCCAATTCCAAGGTCTTGGCCCTGGTAGACCAAGGTCTGCTCTATTAGGATTGGTGGCTCGCTACCCCAACCTTTTAGGGAACGCGCATATGAGATGGTACTTACGTCTTCAGTGGATCCAAGTGATTATTATTTTCAAGTATATGCTTTAGCAAAGTTTCGAAAATTTAAAGAGTTTTCAAAAAGTTAAAGAATAGCTAAAGTTTCAAGTTGAGCCAAGAAAAGTAAATTGAGGTTTATTATTGCTTGAGTATGCATGTTTTGAGTTATACATGTTCTTAGTTTTCTTTCAAGCATCTTAGTATCTCATATGATTTCATATTGTCCTAGAAGCATGTTTGCACATTTCGAGATTTTGTGAGCTAGATAGTACTTACTAAGCTTTATGCTTATAGATGCATTTCCTCTTATTGCAGATAAAGGTAAAGGCAAGCAATTCTGAAGGAAGATGACGAGGCGGTGCTGAGTAGAGTGTGTGTGGTGGCTGATTATGGAGAGATCTTTGAGACGAGACAATTTAGTTATTTGAATTGCAATGTTTAAGTTTATTCAAATTTCAAGTTCTTGCTTATGGAGATTATAGAGTATTTGAGTTTTGGATAGTTTTACATGCTCAATTTCTTAGAGTAAAGATTCCATGTCATTTCATTTAGCATACATATCCTTATGATTGCATTGGATGAGTAGAAGTGTAAGTAGTTAGAGATATTGATACTTTGTTAGAGAAAAAGGTGTTTATGCCAAGATAGTATCAATTTCCCTTTGAATCAAGTTTTTATTGCTTAAAAATGTTTAGAAAAGTTGCAATCACATTTCATAATGCATTAGCAAGGTTGTAGAACATGTATTCGGCGTTATGAATGCATAGGAGTCAAGATTGGTACAAACTCTATTATTAAAGTTTATATAAACTTGTTTAGTTTATTTTCTTCCATAAAAGTCCTAAATTCAAGTTTATGGATTTGTTTGATTGGCTAAATTGTTTAGGAAACTGATATAGAGTATAGAAATGGTGTCGTAGTTTGATATGGCTCGAAACTGAATGAATGGTGGACTTAAGAAGCAAGAGCCAAAAACCTGTAATTCTGATTACAGGCGTACCAGTCGACTGCTACGTCACCAGTCGACTGGTACGGGCAGTTTGAGTTGGGTGAGGCTTGTTTCAATAAGTATCAACTACGAGTTTTGAGAAGGAAAGTGTGATATGGTAGCATACATGACTACTTAAGTTAGAATATAATTGTTAGAAGAATTTAAAAGAAAAAAAAAAAGATTTCCGCATTTTACTTTTAGTCATGTATAAAAGTTGAGAAGTAGAGGAAAGTAACGATCCGTCTAAGGCAGTAAGAAGGCGGGTCGCTACACTAAAACAATGTTCTTAGTTAATGCAGGTACATAAAAACACTCTTCTAGTTCTAAGATAAGCCCAGTGGGCAAAGACAAGGAATATGTTCCTACAGGAATAGCAGCAACTCTTGCTCCGTTGCCTACTCGTAGGTCCACTTCGCCCTTGGTCAATGATCTATCTCTTTGAAGGACCTGCACATTAGTACAAATGTGAGAAGTACATCCGGTATCTAATACCCAAGAAGAAGAGATAGACAGATTGACTTCTATAACAAAAATACCTGAGGCAGAAGTCTCACTTCTTTTCTTCTTAGCTTCATCTAGGTAGAGTTTGCAGTTCCTCTTCCAATGCCTGGTCTCACCACAATGGAAGCAGATCCCTTCCTTAGGCACTTTGCCTTTAGCCTTGGATGTAGTAGAATTGGCCTTGCCATTGGCTTGGGTCTTACCCTTGCCTAGGCTTCCATTTGCCTTTGCCCTTATTTACCATTAGTACATTACTGGTCTTAGTTTTCTTGAGATTGGGTTTAGAAGTTCTTAACATGCTGAGCATATCAGGCAAAGGCTTATCAATTTCATTCATGTTGTAGTTCATGACAAATTGATTGTAACCCTCTGACAACGATTGCAGGATAAGGTCTGTTGCCAATTCTTGGCCCAGTGGGAATCCTAGTCTTTCAAGGTTCTCCCCATACCCAATCATCTTGAGTACGTGAGTTCCTATAGGAGTTCCCTCTTGCATCTTGCATATAAATAGGGCTTTGGACACCTCAAACCATATCATGTGCATTCATGTTCTCATGTTGATATAGCTCGTGCCTAGCTTGCCCTTGATATAGTTGCTTCAGATGCTCAACCATATCATGTGCATTCATGTTCTCATGTTGCTTCTGAAGCTCTGAGTTCATGGTGGCAAGCATAAGGCATGACACATCCAATGCATCATCCTGATGCTTCTTGTAAGATTCTTTTTCGGCACGGGCGGCGGTAGCGCCGGGTGCTTCTGGAAGGGGGTCTCTAGGATGTACAGTTTTCTTTCTTGTTTGAGGACTATCCTCAAGTTTTTGTACCAGCCTAGGAAATTAGCTCCGTTGAGCTTGTCCTTCTCAAGGACAGATCGCAGAGAGAGAGTATTTGACGTATTAGACGACATGGTGATCTACAACAATACAACATGCAAAGATAAGTATCATATCTAAATCATTTAATAAGGCCTTTAATTAAATGATACTCCCACTAAATCGTAGAGCTTTTGTAGGGGCTAGTCATGCATGTTGGCAAACTCAATTTGCCCACACTATTAGCTCCAAACCAAATAGCAACTAAATGTATGTGGGACAAGATCCATATTGTACTTCATCTTGAGTTAGCTTTGGCTAATTGCCCAAGACTTGGTACAATTAGGTAGGTAACATTTTACCAATTACATCTTATGCAACTCTTGAAAAGGGTCAAGATCCACGACATTACACATCATCTTGAGTTAGCTTTGGCTAATCGCCCAAGACTTAGTATAATTGTTCTCTTACCCAATTTTTCCAACTTTTGGGATATGCCTCTAAGTTTCTCAATCCAATTGAGGTGACTTAGTTAAGTCTCACCCAAAGTTCGATAGCGGGACATCACAATTGTCTTCTTGCACTCTACCAAGAAAAAATGCGTTGCTTTGCTTTGGCAAACCCAACAACAAATGATCGAGGTAGTTTATGAGTACCAAACTTTGGTTGACATATTGAGTTGGCTTAATTAAGATAAACATCTAAGCATGCATCACATACGCACATATAGCAAATATCAACATATAAGCAAGGAAAAATATGACATGGTTATGACCCGTATACTACGATCTTCTCAAGTCAATGAGAAGATCGATGGTCAACCTAGGGATAACATCTTCTCCAAGAGCATCCTCTGGTCATCATGTGTGGATTGCATTCTTCTTGTAACTTCATTCTTCAATGGATACTCAATTACTCCTTTTGTACATTACAATGTAGGAAAACTCGAGTTACATTCGAGTCTAAATCTAATTTTACAATTAGGAAGAATAGATACAAGGAACGACACGCAGGCCGTATTATGAATTACAACATGCACAAACACACATACATCCAATCACATTGGGGTTAAGGCCATAACCATTCACCATGTCATCATGCATACACAATAGATTTAGGACATTGATTTTATTATGAGTGCAAAAACAAAATTCGCCCCTTGAGCAGAAACTCACGGCGGTCCCGCTAGCCGGTTAACGGGCGGGGTCAAGGGGCAACACCCTTGCGGGGTGTGGGGCAGCGCCCCGATACAAAACTCATTTTGCCGGCCCGTGTATGAGTTGCTACCTAGGATTCATCAACATGAATCCGAGTCGGTCTCCCCATTCTCGAGACAGTCTCGGGGTCTCCTCTCCCGGGATGACCCTAGTGTCTGTCTTCCCGAGTGGGACCTCAGGAAGCTTCGGCTCGAAATTACCACAAGGGTCTGTCTTCCCGAGTGGGAGGTCGAGAGCCCGACTTCCATACCATAGTTATATGCAACTCATAATAAAACTCGTCCTACTTCTATATCACATATAAAAGTACAAAAAACTTTGTACGATCTTTCGCAAGTGGCTCTGATACCACTGTTGGGTTCTCCCGACACCAAAACACAAAAACGTAGCAGAAACAAAAACCCACGAGCGATCCATGCGAAAGAAAAACTCATACGAAGTTTATCTATCTGATAGATTTATCTACTGTGTATACCTTTGGAGCGTGCCCTTTGCTTATCTCGCTCGTCCAAGATGCGCCGGATCTCTTACACATTCAAGTGTCCGTGCCTCTATTCGTATCCACACGGACACGATCTCTCAACTTCGGGAGAACTACCTTAGTTGTGCTAGCAACTTGAGGTAGCACACAGAACACCAAGAACCCTATAGTAGGGTTTCGACCAAAAAGGGAGAAGAGGAAGAAAAGAGGAAGGGAAGAAGGAATAACACACGCATTCAAAATGGCAAAGTCCCTCTTTTATAATCATCTCATGAATATGAAAAGTCTTTTGTCACTTTGACTTCCCTTCATTAAAGCCAATTAAGAGCACATCTTTTCATGTGACTTTTCACCTTCTCTTCATCTAATGAAGAGAGACTTTTCTCTTTCCTCCACATGCAATTCCGACCGGGCCTCTCAAGCTTCCGACTAGGTCTCCTGACCAAGTCTCCCGAGTGCCAAGCTCCCGACCCAGTTTGCCGAGTTCCGACCCAGCCTGCTGAGCTCCCAGCTCAGTCTGCCGAGTGCCGAGCTCCCGACCCAGTCTGCCGAGCTCCCAGCTCAGTCTACCGAGTGCCAAGCTCCCGACCCGCGCTCCCGAGTTCCCAACTCGAGCTCCCTAACTGACCTCCCGAGTTGCTAACTCAGGCTCAGATCTCCCGAGTTCCCAACTCGGGCTCAGATCTCCCGAGTTCCCAACTCGGGCTCAGATCTGCCGATCAGGTTTCCCGAAGCATCGTGTCATTAGTTTGTGACCCAATAGGATCTCGTGACGTTGGCAATGTGCCTAAACACTTTAGAGACATAAGCAATGAGTGACATCTAGCGATGCTTCATTGCTATCCAAGTAACAAGAAAAGTCGAGATCCGAGTAAACCTCCGTGACAATGATAGTGTATGACTTTGTCCTTCTATCCTTGATATCTAGATTGACCAATGAGGCATAGACTATGTCATCCTCAATCAATTTTGTGTTTCTTGATCCCCGAGTAGACTCACTCAAACAAATGAGCTCAATATCTCATATTGACTCATTTGAGCATGGTCATACATTTCAGTAGTCCTACTTGATCAAGGGGCTCACAGATATCACTCCCGTCATATGGGAGGGATAGATCCCATCTACATCACTCTCATCCCTCGGCATAATTCATTACATACCCAGTGATCGCCTTTATAGTCCACCCTGTTACGGGTGATGTTTGACTATACCAAAGTACATAACTCCTTATGTAGGGAATCGTAATGACTTCAGGTCTAAGGACTATTCATACCAATAGTCACATGAGAAAGTTTATGATACTCATATGACAATCTATGAAACTTTCTTATGGCGGGTCAATTCAGTACACAATCTCCAATGCATACCCATGTGTCAACTTGATATCACATATCCATGACTTGTAAGATCAAGTCATCAGTTGACCTACATGCTAGTCTCCATGCATTAATATTGTCCCTGAATATTAATGCTTGACTAGGAATAATTTAGTTTAGAATTCTCTACATTATCTCACTATCGATTCAACCAATCGATATTATATAGATAAGAACCTACTATACAAGGACATTATTATACTTAGTTATTCGGCACAGAATACAAAGTAAGTATAATAACCAAGCATGCCTTTATTAATGATAGAATATGATACAAAATGTCCCTAGTCAATCATCACATAATTGGCTCTAGGGTTCCTACTAACATAAACATCGAGAAATTAATATGCCACGATGGTGTGGACGTATATGAATTTTCACATTCGTAAGAGGAGGTTTTACCCATTAATCTTACTATCTTGTCAACCTAACTTTTTGACAAATAAGATTAATAGTTAGTTCACTTTGGCCTTGCAAATAATAGCAGTTACTCCGATGAGGAAGTTACTATTAGTGGAATGATTCTTCATTAATGGATCAGGTTTAGATCCCTTAGCAGGCCAAGACCCAACTCCTCCTCATGGTACCTATTGTAGCCCTATAAATTCCCCATGAAGTCATCATGAAACACAACCTAAGCCTCTTAATTCTCTCCCTCTCTCTGTAACACCCCACTAAAATTTCCTTCAATATTATCCCTAATATTGAGTAGCATTGCATGAATAATAGCCATATTGAGTATGATTCATGAATGATAGTTAGAGTTGTGGGAATTTTAGTGTAAGTGTTAATAGGCTTTATATGAGCTCTAAATGGTGGGGATTCCTAATGGGTCTTAAATAATACTTCATTAGTTATCCTAATGGGCCCCATGAGGATAAAAGAAATAACACATCATGTAATAGACCTTACTTTAGATGAGCTTGCAAAAGAATAATAATAATAAAAAAATATAATGATGTAGGTGCCAAGGATTGAACCTTGGACCTTAGAGATGTTGTAAGCCTTAAATATGCATATGTAACCAATTCACCTAGTAAGGGAGTGCTATTAGGAGGATAAAGGAAATTGTCGATAGGTGTAAGGATAAGGAAAGTGAAGAGTCACCATGAGATTAGGCACCATGCCCTTTCACTTGCCCCCTTCACTTAGTATAAAGAGGTGGGATGAGAAGTGAAGAGGCTTAAGTTACTTTTCTCTTCTTTTCTTCCACCAAGGCCCTTCCTCCCCCCTCTCTTCTTCCTTCTTGGCCGAAATTTCAAAGGGGTTTTCCTCTTGGAAAACTTCACAAGAGGTCTCCCTCTTGAAGATCCAAGTTCTTCTACAAGGCTACAAGGGCAAGGAGTACTCTAAAGTCAAGAAGGTTTCTTTTTGTTTCTCTATTCTAGGTTTATAACCGAGACAACAAGAGTAAGACTCCCCTCACCTGCAACATAATAGTTTATATATGTTTTATTCATGTTCTTGTATGTTCTTGTGATGTGTTGCTAAAAATCATGAAGTTTTTCCCTATAGGTAAGTTTTGGCCAAGCATGGATTTAGGGCTTAGGGTTGTGTTTGATGCTATCTAATGACTCCAATGTTTTCTTGATGTTAAGTTATGAGTTATGATGAAAAAAAGATGAAGCAAAAGACCCTTAGAAGTTTAGGCCAAGGCACTCATGAAGCCATAGACTTTTTGGCTACAAGAAGATGTTTGGGTTTTTTTTTACTAGCTAATGATTTTTAATTCCTTGTTAATGTTTGTTTTAGGATTTTATATATATTTTTAGGCCATGTTTCTCCTCTGAACACGTTGGGTTAATACCCTAAATAAGGACAAAAAAGAAAGAAAAAGAAAAGTTAAAGACGCCATGTTACTTACTAATGCTTCCTAGTGTTAGAATATGTATTATATGTATGTTGTATGAACCAATTGCTCTTGTTTTTGTCATTTTCATGTTGATATGAACCATAGAAATTTCTGATCAGTTTCTTAAATTGGGTTTTAGGATGGGTTAAGGTCACTACCTCACTTGATAATGCCCCTTTATAGTAGGATACTCAATGTACGCATGTTGTATGAGTTGTGTGATGTTGTGTTGTGTTTTATGCCATGATAACCCTATCTAAATATTTTGATCAGTAGAATATATGTGAATTATGGTTGAATTAAAGGTATCCATGTTTCATTATGCCATGATAGATGGAAAAAAAGGAGGAGTTAAAGATGTCATGTTACATACTAATGCTTCCTAGTGTTAGAATATGTATTATATGCATGTTGTATGAATCAATTGCTCTTGTTTCTTTGTCATTTTCATGTTGGTATGAACCTTAGAAGTTTATGATCAGTACCTTAAATTGGGTTTTAGGATGGGTTAAGGTCACTACCTCACTTGATGATGTCTCTTGGTACTAGGATATTCAATGTATGCATGTTGTATGAGTTGTGTGATGTTGGGTTGTGTTTTTATGCCATGATAACCCTATCTAAATGTTTTGACCAGTAGAGTATATGTTGAATTAGGGTTGAATTAAAGGTATCCATGTTTCATTATGCCATGATAGATGAAAAGAAAAATGGAACAAGTTCCCTAGGCGTATTATCCTTAGTTTTAAATTGAACATTATGTGTTTTATGAATCATGAATGATAAGTTGGCATGTTATGAATTTTCTTACCATGAAATTATGTTTTCTCCATGCCATGTTTAGGCTTGAAAGATATGATGATATTTATGCTTTGAATGTATGCCCATGACATGTATGACATTATGAATAAAAGAATGTCTAAAGAACAATTTCTAAGAAAAGAAAAGAAATGATGAACTCTATGCTAAAGAGAAATTGCTATGAAAAGAAAGGAATCATGTATGCTATTTTACTTTATGTATTGGCTTGTACCGGATCTTGAAAAAGGTCCAAGGGGTGGGCTCCTAAGCAAGGCCCCGATTCTGGACTACCGTAGTTGTCCCTAGGCTAGAGGTTGCCTAGTACCTTAGTAGGTCAGGATTAGCTACCTCGTACTCTACTAAGGGATGCACACAAATGATGAATGGGTACAAGCCAGGGATCCCAATGATGATGATATGTTGATGTTCAAGTATTATATTATATATATATTTCAAAGAGCATCCTTAATGTTTATGCACATGTTTATGTTTAATGATATTGTATATGCTATGTTTAATGTTTAAGCACATGTTTATGTTTAATGATATTGCATATGCTATGTTTAATGTTTATGCACATGTTTATGTTTAATGATATTGCATATACTATGGTTAATGTTTATGCACATGTTTATGTTTAATGATATTGCATATGCTATGTCTAATATTTATGCACATGATTATGTTTTAAAGATTATGCGAATGTTAAGTGTCTATGCTTATGTGCTTTAGATGCTTTAAGTATTTATTTATGTTATATGTTTATGTCAAATGATGTAGATTTCTACTTATATGTGATGTACGGATTTTGTGAGTAAGCAAGGAGCTTACTAAGCATTTTATGCTTATAGTCTACCTACTTATGTTGCAGATCCAACTAAAGGTTTCGAAAGAAGGGGAAGCAGCAGGAGGGCCTGTGTGTGTGGCAGTGACTTGGTAGAACGATCCTACTGTTGTCTTTACTTTTACTTATGGACTTATTTCTCATGGATTTAATGTTGATACTTATAAACTGCATGTGTTAGTCCTTATGTTTATGTTTACTACTTGTTGGAGTTGAAGTTCTTTAAGATATGCATGCTTAATGAAGAACTATATACTCTCTTGTTAAATATGCTATGCTATGATTCACATGATTAAAGTAGTTTAGTTAGAAAGAAATTTATCCAATTGCATATGTTCATGATTTAGTATTATTTCCGCTGCTATATTTACGTTTCATATGCAATAATGTACGAAAGAAAGAAAAAAAAGTAACGCGTTGCTCACGTAAAGGGCGGGCGTTACAACTTGGTATCAGAGCCAGGTTGTCATCTCACTACACACACATCATGCCTGCATCCTACCGCTTCCTAGTAAGATCTTACCTTACATAATTTAAGTATGTTTGTTTTATGTTTACTTATGATAGGAATGTTTCTAGACTAACCATACAAGTAGATGTGATACCCTATATGGTTCTAGAACGGTAAAGAATGTTTATGACTAAGTATGCAAACACAAAATTGTGGAACCATGTTTTTACCTAGAAATGGAAACTTAGGGTAGTACCTTACCTTACCATACCTTATAATGAAAAAATGATACAAATGCATGTATATACATGAAAATGATAAATGATCTTATACTAGCTTATTGTTGTAATATAAAAATAGCATGGCTAGAAAAAGTACTAGAATTAATGATACCGTACCTCAACCTAACCTGACGCACCTAGTGACAGAACTCCAGCGTCAGCTCACCGAGCAGCAGTAGACCATCAACACCTTGATGGATCAGCAGGCAAATACTACTGTTCCATCTGCGAACCCAACGGTGATACCTGTAGTGCCTCTGACTCCGCCAGCACCCCCGACAGGCCCTACCACCGGAATGCGACAGGAAGCTTACTTAATCCAGTGGCAGAGGCTGAAGCCGGAAACATTTACGGGTGCTTGCGAACCATGGGATGCTCAGGCCTGGCTCAAGACGCTAGAGAGTACTATGGAGCTGCTGGACTGGCGGAGCATGAGAAGGTCAAGTGTGCGTCGTTCTGCCTTTCTTGCGATGCCAGAATGTGGTGGGAAAGGGTCAAGGCCAAGAGACCCATGAACCAGATGAAAAGGATGGACTTCGAATCAGAATTTTACAAGGAGTTCTTCCACATGCGGGTCACCAACAAATACTACGACGAGTTTACAGAATTCTGTCAAGGCGATCTGTCAGTCAGTGAAGCTGTCAAGAGATTCAACAGGCTAGCTCGCCTATATCCCAAGTTGGTCAAGACGGAGAAAGAAAAGGTTCGCTTGATGCTGAAAATGTTGCGGCCCGAGATAGCTCTGAACATGGCCGGCGGAGTTAACCAACCGCAGACCGCAGAGGAGCTATTCAGTAGCGCCTTGATTACCAAGCACTATCTGAACAGTATTAGTCAGCAGAAGGAGATGCCGACAGAGAAAAAGAACCAAGCCAACTCAGGAGGTCAGCACACGGGCACCAGTTGGAAAGGGAACCACAACGACAAAAAGAAATGAAACAATCGTAAAGGCGGTCTAGCGAACAAGAAGCCCAAGTACAACCCGTGCGCGAAATGTGGAAATACGCATCATGGAGAATGTCGCAGAGGTACAAATAAATGCTATACCTACGGATCGGAAGGAGACAAGGCCATCGACTGTCCTATCATGCCTCAGGCGCCACCTCAGCAGCTGATCCAGCACAAGGGTGCCCCTGCCCAACTGCATTATATGCAAGCTGCACTGGAAGGTCCACAGATAAGTCAAGGTAGATTGGAAGCCCCGCCAGTTACGACGAATGCCAAGGTTTTCTCACTTACCAAGGATGACGCAGTGAATGTTTCGACGGTTGTTACACGTCAGATCTTTATTTACAGTCAGCATCCTACTGCCTTATTTAACACTGGAGCAACACATTCTTTTATTTCCATGCCTTATTCTAAAAAGATAGACATACCCCTACAAGTTCTAGACTGTACATTTCTAACAACCCTACCTTCGGGAGAAAAAATGGCATCCACCCACGTGTTTCGTGCAGCACCAATCAGAATCGCAGAAAGAGATCTCTATTGCGACCTGATAGTACTCGACATGCAAGATTATGATGCAATACTGGGTCTGGATTTTCTGAGCAAATATGGTACTTCTATCGAGTGCCGTAAAAGAAAAGTGGTGTTCCAGCCTGAGGCGGAACCTATGTTTGAATTCATCGGAGAGCCAAGGAAGAGAATCGGGAAATTCTTATCGGCTCTAAAGGCACAGAAGATGCTAAAGAAAGGATACGCTGGTTTTCTAGAGTATGAGGTCAACACCGCTCAAACAAAGGATCATAAACTAAGTGATGTCAGAGTGGTATGCAATTATCCGGAGGTATTCCCAGACGATCTACTAGGATTGGCCCCAGATAGAGAAATCGAATTTGAGATCGAACTGATTCCTGGCACTAATCCGATCTCCAAGGCACCTTACCGTATGGCACCAGTGGAATTGAAGGAGCTTCAAGGACAGCTGCAGGAGTTACTCGACGAGAGTTTTATTCGCCCGAGTCACTCTCCATGGGGAGCTCCGGTACTGTTCGTGAAAAAGAAAGATGGAACTATGTGTTAGATGGAGAGAACCGATAGAGGGGGGGTGAATATCGAAAATCGTTCGGATTTTAGGATTAGAGCAGTTACGCAGCGGAATAAAATAATCAAACGCAAACACAGTAATTTTTTACTTGGTTCGGAGCCTAGGTCGACTCCTACTCCAAGGCCCACGGTCGTTGACCGTTTACTTTGGGCAATTCTATATGAGGCGCAATAATAGTTTACAAAGATTGATTTACAAATACAGCACAGTAAACTTAACAATTAAAAAGAGGCTCTTCTTTTATCGACGTCCGATGTAGGTTGTCTTTTTCAGAGCAGCGAGACGTCGTCGGCTCGAGTTGGGAGGTTTCCGGAGCGAGGCGCGAGAGTAGAAGAGCGTAGAAGCGTTGATTGAAAGTGTTGCTTCAGCCTTGGGGTCGAGGGCCCTTTATATAGGGCCTGGGGGCGCCCGGGACGTCGGGGGCGCCCCCCCCCACGTGTCACACGATCCGCCTTGGTCTCGGTCAGCTTCTGATCCCCTCAAATTCGGGATCAGACCTTGACCAGGGCGCCCGGAGCGCTGGGGGCGCCCGGAGCGCTGGGGGCGCCCGGAGCGCTGGGGGCGCCCGGGTTGACCGGGTCAAACTTTATCCCTTGGCTTCGCTGGCTTGAGCTTCAATGACTTGCTGTTGGGGGCGCCCGGAGCGCTGAGGGTGCCCTGGAACAGTGGGGGTGCCCGGGAGCATGGGGGCGCCCGGGAGTTGAACTGTCGAAGCTTGCTTTGCTTTCTTGTGTTTTGTGTTCACCTTGGGGGCGCCCGGGACACTCCGGGCGCCCTGGTCAGCTGTTGCCTCATTCCTTTGAGGCTCTCTGAGCTGCAGACACACGTTCCTTCGGTCTTGCATCCAGGGTTAGTCCAAAATACAATAAAACAATAAAATATTAGTTTATATAGCCTTAGCTGTCTTGGTTCTGACTTTGGGTCTCCAAAATGGAGCCCTAGGTCGAACCGACGCCTACTGTTCCCTCGATGGGGAACACGTCCTCACCTACTCCTCTCGGGAGAATGTACCTGATGCCAACCGTTCCTCTGGTTAGACTTTTGCCTGGCGGCCCTTTGCCAGGTCTTGGACACCGAGCTGTCCTTCGCCCAGTGCCTAGCATTCCTTCGCTAGGGTTTCTGTCCCAAGCTGTCCTTCGCCTGGCGCCTAGCAGTCGTTCGCTAGGGCTTGGATACTGGCAGTCCTTCGGCAGTTGCCTAGCAGTCCTTCGCTAGGGCTTGGATACTGGCAGTCCTTCGCCAGTTGCCTAGCAGTCCTTCGCTAGGGCTTGGATACTGGCAATCCTTCGCCAGGTGCCTAGCAGTCCTTCGCTAGGGCTTTGTATCCTGGCAGTCCTTCGCCAGGTGCCTAGCAGTCCTTCGCTAGGGCTTTTTACCCTGGCATTCCTTCACCAGTGCCTAACAGTCCTTCGCTAGGGCTTTGTCTCTACACACTTGAGTAACTTTATTAGATCACAAATAAACTTAACTTTGAATCCTTTGCCAATATCAAAACAAGGTTCGATATGGTGCTTCCTGCACCAACAATCTCCCCCTTTTTGATTTATGGCAACACAATTCAAAGTTAAGTAAAAAACATATACAGTTTAAGCAAAAAGATAAAAACACAATGAAGTATGAGTAGAATAGATTTAAAAAATTCTTTATTTCTCATACTCCCCCTAAAACCCTGAATTCTTGTGTTATAAAATACTTAACTTTGACCTTTCCTCCCCCTTTGACATATATCAAAAATAACCATGGGTGAACAATGTAAAAATTTAAAACAACTATTACTTACAAGGCTTTGCAAAACTTAGGCAAAATTTTGAATGCAAATTTCCCAAAAAAAATTTGTTTACCAAAAAATTTTTGCACACTTAGAAATATTTGTTTGGAAACACTTTGTGCATTTTGGAAAACAAGATCTTTAAAAAATTTCTAGACAAGTTTTTCACCAAAAAAAAACTTTTCAACATGTTTTTTTCTTAGACAAATTTTGGCAAAATTTTTCAACAAGTTTTTTTCTTAGACAAATTTTGTTTACTAAAAAAAATTTACTTAGGAGAAGACATACATTTAACAAAAATTTGAAACACTTAGAAATACTTAGAAACTTTTGAAGCACTTTTTGAAAAAGAATTAAGAAAATTTCTCTCATTCCTTTCTCTCCCCCTTAATGTGAGATTCTTCTCCTTATGTTTTAGACGATTCTAAGAAAAACTTTCTTTGAAAAGGGGAAAAAGTTTAAGATATAATTTAATTTCACTTTTTCTACTCTCCCCCTTGGTCATATATCAATAAAGAAATTTTTGAAAAATATATTTTGAAAGAAATTTAAAATTTGTGTATCAGAGCTTGTGGGTCTTTGAAAAAAAATTTGAGCGAAATAATGTCAAGAGTTATGATAATTTCAAAGTAACAAAATTTTGAAAGACTGAAAAATTTATGCTCAAAATCATAATTGGAGTCAAGTGTATATGATAAGCAATAAGTTTACTTGTTCTGAATATTTTGAAAAATGCACAAAAATGTAAGTACTTTATTGAGCTTTTTGAAGGATATAAGTATTTTGAAAGATATTATGAATTTGAAAAACATAAGTACTTTTTAAAATATTAAAGAAAATTACTTGACTTATCTTTTCCAGTCTGACACAATCCCAGGAAACCTTGTTAACTACAAGGATATTTTCCTAAGTGTCCTGGAAATTTTTCAACCCAAGTAAATATTTTAAGCCACAAGAATTTTGAAAAATAAAATAATAGTATTTTTTAAAAAATTATTTAAGTTTTCAAACGGATTTTAAACTTGCAGTGCATGAAAACATATAGTTTTGAAAATGTTCAATAATTCTTTTAATTTGATCTCCCCCTAAACTTGACCCAGTCGTAGGAAGCTTGTTGACTACAAGCGATCTTCCTCTGAGTTTTAGGGTATGATTATAAGAATTATCTAATAACTTCAAACTTGTTAGAAATAATTTCTTTTGATTTAGACTCCCCCTAAATTTGACACATCCTCGGAGTCCTTGCAGATCATTAAGTAGACCTTCCTTTGTGTCTTTAGGGTTTACTAAAATCAAAAGAATAGTTTTGAATACTAGCATGGTAATATAATTTTAGAAAATTCAAATTGAAATGAAGATAATTTTAAAGCATAAACCCCGTTTTTGAAAAACATTTTGAAATGATAATGGTTTTTGTAAAGCACAATTTTTGAAGAATATAGTGAATATTTGAAAACATAATTTCATTCTCCCATTTAAAAAAGTGAATATAGAGAACTGAGAAGGGGGAATGATTTCAAAAAATAGAAGTTTTTTTTTAAAGTCAAAAAAAATATCTAAGCCCGGACTGTAGACAAAAAGAAATATCCTAAGTAATCCCCAAGGTGACTTTTTGTCATACAAGAATAAACTAATTTTCAAAAAAAATGTTTGTATAATGGTAAAGCAAAGAAATAAATGTTATGAAATAAATTTCAGGTTAGTGAACAAAAGAGACTTGATTTTAATTACAATGATTTGAAACATTGACTCTTAGTTAAAAAGTTAAATTTGATTTTTGTGAAAATGAAAATTTAGAGGGTTAAGTTTGTTCAGTTGAATTAAATTTTAATTTTAAATTTGAATTTGATTGAATTAAATTTAATTGATTTAATTGAATTTAATTGATTTAATTAAGATTTAATTGAATTTAATTGGTTTAATTAAGATTTGATTAATTTGAAAGATTTAATTAAGATTTGATTGAATTTAATTGGTTTAATTAAGATTTGATTAATTTTAAAGATTTAATTAAGATTTGATTGAATTTAATTGATTTAATTAAGATTTAATTGAATTTAATTGGTTTAATTAAGATTTAATTGAATTTAATTGGTTTAATTAAGATTTGATTAATTTGATTTAGTTGGTGGGGTTGGACTCAACTTTTAGGTCCTAAGCATCTCATCCATTTCTAAGTGACAAAATAGGATATCCTTAATTGTTTTGTGAGATGCATATTTTAATAGAAGGATTTATTTTGAAAAGGCCATGATTAATTTTGAAAAGTTAAATTAATTTTTAAACCCAATTTAAATTTGTTTTGAAAAGAGATATTTGAATCTAAAATTAACCAAAAATTTGTGTTAGATTCGAATTTAACAAAGAGTAAATTGAATTTGATTTTCAAAAATTAGCTTCCAGGTCTTGGCGAGGCACTAGGCCTTCTTTGGCCGTAGCCTTATTGGATCATCAACTCTTTCCTTGACAAAGCCGTTTAATGAAGTTTCATTTTCAAAATTAATCATTGAAAAAGTTCTGGTCTAACTAATTTGGATTTTGGATCGGTAACTTCGGCTAGTTTCACCAGTCTAAAGAAACCAAGTAAACTTGATCTTATTAGAATTGGTTTCCCTAACGTACTATCATCTCACCTCCACCCAATACTATGTTGTCAAATTTCAGTTAAGTTTGTTCAGTCCTTAAACTAACCAGTCCTAATTCTAAGCAACATAAAATAAAATTAAAATAAAATGCAACACACAATTAAAGCAAACGAGACAAAAATGATCTACGTTACATCATAATCGAAATAAAACTCTGTTTTCTTGAAATCAGCATGGTTATGAATTAAGTTTTCTAATATATTAACCTTAACTAATTTATTTGAATCAATCATGTTATTTGAGATAATTATTAGATTTTCAAATATTGAAGACTTACCTTTCCCGATCGTTTGTCCAGTACTCTTGTAATGATCACGTGCTAATCGGACCAGTTTGGGTCGATCTTCTTTACTGTCTTCTGATTCTGAGTCTGAGACGGACTCGGGTACAGGTTGAAGCTTCTTCTTTGATGGTTCTCTTGGAGCTTTCTCTGCACTAAAAATTACACCTTCCTCGACCATTACAGTATCTGTTTGATTATTTAATTGTAATTCAAAAAGAGATTCGAAATTGGTTACCATTTTTGTCTCAGTCAATTCGTCTTCTGACTCTCGCTTGAATTCGCAGTCAGGTATGAATTCTTTCTCATCTTCTGATCTGGAGTCAATTTTGAAGTCGGGTGCTAACTCTTCGTGTAGATTGATCAGCTTTTCCCACATCTCTTTAGCACAGTTGAAGGATCCGACCCGCTTCAATTCTTCATTGGTTAGCCCACATTGTAGGATTGCAGTAGCCCTTGCATCTGTCTCGATCTTCCTTAGGGTTCGTTCATCCAGTTTATCCCAAGTGATCGATGTTCCATCTGTTGTGGGGAATGTGAACCCCCTTTGGATTATCAACCAAAGTTCCAGATTGGCCTTCAGATGGGATTCCATTAGACTTCTCCAGGAGTTGAAATTTGAGCCAGAGAAGAGTGGTGGACGGACACTGTTCCATTCTTGGCTGGCCATTTAGTTTAACCTGTAGGACCGGTGCCGTCGATAGGGGTGGTGAATATCGATCGTGAAAAATCTTTGGCGGAAACCTCGTGGAAAACTCGGATCGTTCTAAACATAAAATATTAGTAGCAGCGGAAAATAAATAGAATGAAGAAAAACAATGCAAAGGACACAGCAGATTTTTACTTGGTTCCCGACCTCCCAGGGGTCAGTACATCCAAGGCCTATGCACGGGAACGCCCGTCCACTATTGGTCTCCATTCCGGAATTTCCGGAGGCGGAGAAACCCGACTTACAGTGCAAGATTACAAGCAATAATATATAGAAAACAAATTGCAGTATAATTAAAGCAAACCGAACAGAATTAGTTTGAAGCTCGACCGATCTGGACATCCGAAGTGCCGCGCACTTCCTCCTGGAGCCTCCCGGTCGCAAAAACTCGTTTCTGGTGTGTTTTTGTTGGTCAGAATGCTTGGAATCACTCTTTTCAGTTGTGTCTGAAGCAGAGGGGTCGAAGCCCCTTATATAGGCCTCCTAGGGGCGCCCCGGACGCTGGGGGCACCCCGGATGACTCGGTCAACCCTTATCCTTGCGCCTACTTCACCGCAGGTGATAAGTTCTTTGACCAGGGCGCCCCGAACATCCCGGGCGCCCTCTTGAGCGCTTATCCTGTGCTTCGGACTCGCAGCAGCAAAGGCTGCTCTCTTAGCTTTGTCTGGGGGCGCCCCCAACACTGGGGGCGCCCTGGTGCATGGGGGCGCCCACAACACTGGGGCACCCTGCATTTAAGACTGCAAGGCTAGTTCTTCTGCTTGCTTTGTCTCCGGTTCTTGTTACCTGCAAGATACATAATCACAAAGCATATATGCATATAATATTAAGCTTAAGGACTTGGTTCGGACTTCGGATTTGCACGAAACCCTAGGTCGAACCGGCACAAGTTCCCATCCCCGAGAACTCGCCCTTCACCTACTCCTTTCACGAGACGGTTGCTACCCAGCCCTTCGGGTGGACTTTTACTTAGCTTCCGATTACTCCGGATCTCGAGACACTCGAACCCTGACCCATCTCTACTCCTGTCCTTAGTCATCGCTCAGCTAAGTTGCTCAGTCCCTTGGACCAAGACTTCATTCCCTAGCAGTCCTTCGCCAGGTGCCTAGCAGTCCTTCGCCAGGTCTTCATTCCCTAGCAGTCCTTCGCTAGGTGCCTAGCAGCCCTTCGCTAGGTCTTCTATGCCTAGTAGTCCTTCACTAGGTGCCTAGCAGCCCTTCGCTAGGTCTTAGGATTACGATACCTAGCAGCCCTTCGCTAGATGCCTAACATCCCTTCGTTAGGTCTTAGAGTTTCAATACCTAGCAGTCCTTCGCTAGGTGCCTAGCAGCCCTTCGCTAGGTCTTTAGGGTTCCGATGCCTAGATTAACTAGGACTTTTCTTCAACTTAGGTTACTTCTCTTTTACTCCCCTTTGTCTGTTCAATGTATCACTGACTTAAGTGTATTGTCAAACATTAAAACACTTAAAGAGGAACATCATTGATGCAACTTGCACCAACATAACCTTGTACACACGAGAAGTAACAAAAATGTACCAAGACTTGGTCTTGGATTAGTAGTGCGGGAGAAGGAAAAAATAGCCCCAAAAAAATATTACACGACTTTCGAGGCAGAATAATAATAAAATAATAAAAATAATTTATAACAAATTTTTGAAAATGTTGATTTTGTCAATTCTGATTAATAATGACAAAGTAAGAATTTAATGTAAAAAAATTTGCTCGACTTAAAGTAGCACGATTTTCGAGAAAAAATATTAAAATAATAATAATAAAAAGTTTATGTCAAATTTTCAAAAATTGATCGTTTTATCAATTCTAACTTATGGTGAAAAAATGAAAATTCAAAATTGAAAAAGGCGTAAGAAAAATTGATCGTTTTATCAATCCACATGCAAGATTATGATGCAATAAAGGGTATGGATTTTCTGAGCAAATATGGTACTTCTATCGAGTGCCGTAAAAGAAAAGTGGTGTTCCATCCCGAGGCGGAACCTATGTTTGAATTCATCGGAGAGCCAAGAAAGAGAATCAGGAAATTCTTATCGGCTCTAAAGGCACAGAAGATACTAAAGAAAGGATACGCTGGTTTTCTAGAGTATGAGGTCAACACCGCTCAAACAAAGGATCATAAACTAAGTGATGTCAGAGTGGTATGCAATTATCCGGAGGTATTCCCAGACGATCTACCAGGATTGGCCCCAGATAGAGAAATCGAATTTGAGATCGAACTGATTGCTGGCACTAATCCGATCTCCAAGGCACCTTACCGTATGGCACCAGTGGAATTGAAGGAGCTTCAAGGACAGCTGCAGGAGTTACTCGACGAGGGTTTTATTCGCCCGAGTCACTCTCCATGGGGAGCTCCGGTACTGTTCGTGAAAAAGAAAGATGGAACTATGTGTTGGATCGAGAGAACCGATAGAGGGGGGGTGAATATCGGAAATCGTTCGGATTTTAGGATTAGAGCAGTTACGCAGCGGAATAAAACAATCAAACGCAAACACAGTAATTTTTTACTTGGTTCGGAGCCTAGGTCGACTCCTACTCCAAGGCCCACGGTCGTTGACCATTTACTTTGGGTAATTCTATATGAGGCGCAATAATAGTTTACAAAGATTGATTTACAAATACAGCACAGTAAAATTAACAATTAAAAAGAGGCTCTTCTTTTACCGACGTCCGATGTAGGTTGTCTTTTTCGGAGCAGCGGGACATCGTCGGCTCGAGTTGGGAGGTTTCCGGAGCGTGGCGCGAGAGTAGAATAGCGTAGAAGCGTTGATTGAAAGTGTTGCTTCAGCCTTGGGGTCGAGGGTCCTTTATATAGGGCCTGGGGGTGCCCAGGACGTCGGGGGCGCCCCCCCCCCCCACGTGTCACACGATCCGCCTCGGTCCCGGTCAGCTTCTGATCCCCTCAAATTCGGGATCAGACCTTGACCGGAGCGCCCGGAGCGCTGGGGGCGCCCGGGTTGACCGGGTCAAACTTTATCCCTTGGCTTCGCTGGCTTGAGCTTCAATGACTTGCTGTTGGGGGCGCCCGGAGCGCTGGGGGCGCCCGGGAGCACGGGGGCGCCCGGGAGTTGAACTGTCGAAGCTTGCTTTGCTTTCTTGTGTTTTGTGTTCACCTTGGGGGCGCCCGGGACACTCCGGGCGCCCTGGTCAGCTGTTGCCTCATTCCTTTGAGGCTCTCTGAGCTGCAGACACATGTTCCTTCGGTCCTGCATCCAGGGTTAGTCCAAAACACAATAAAATAATAAAATATTAGTTTAAACAATCTTAGCTGTCTTGGATCTGACTTTGGGTCTCCAAAATGGAGCCCTAGGTCGAACCGACGCCTACTGTTCCCTCGACGGGGAACACGTCCTCACCTACTCCTCTCGGGAGAATGTACCTGATGCCAACCGTTCCTCTGGTTGGACTTTTGCCTGGCGGTCCTTTGCCAGGTCTTGGACACCGAGCTGTCCTTCGCCCAGTGCCTAGCATTCCTTCACTAGGGTTTCAGTCCCAAGCTATCCTTCGCCTGGCGCCTAGCAGTCCTTCGCTAGGGCTTGGATACTGGCAGTCCTTTGGCAGTTGCCTAGCAGTCCTTCGCTAGGGCTTGGATACTGGCAGTCCTTCGCCAGTTGCCTAGCAATCCTTCGCTAGGGCTTGGATACTGGCAGTCCTTCGCCAGGTGCCTAGCAGTCCTTCGCTAGGGCTTTGTATCCTGGCAGTCCTTCGCCAAGTGCCTAGCAGTCCTTCGCTAGGGCTTTTTACCCTGGCATTCCTTCACCAGTGCCTAGTAGTCCTTCGCTAGGGCTTTGTCTCTGCACACTTGAGTAACTTTATTAGATCACAAATAAACTTAACTTTGAATCCTTTGCCAATATCAAAACAAGGTTCGATATGGTGCTTCCTGCACCAACACTATGCGCCTGTGCATAGATTATCGAGATCTAAATAATGTGACGATTAAGAACAGGTATCCCCTCCCAAGGATCGATGACCTATTCGACCAACTGAAGGGAGCTACCATCTTTTCAAAGATCGATCTTAGATCAGGTTACCATCAAGTAGATACGGGCACTTTGAATTCGTTGTCATGCCCTTCGGAGTAACTAATGCTCCCGCCATGTTTATGGACCTGATGAATCGGGTATTCTTGGCATTCCTTGACAAATTTGTGATCATCTTCATCGACGATATCCTCATCTATTCGAAAGAGAGAGAAGAGATAAAAGATGATAAAGTAATGAGTAGAAAAATGACTAAGATTAGAAGATAACTGAGGGAGTAAGGAGATTCGGGAAGAAACGAAAGTTAAGTCCGTGCTATGTGGGACCGTACGAGATCCTGAACAGAATTGGCAAGGTGGCTTACGAGGTCGAGCTACCTCAGGAGATGTTATTAATCCACAACGGCATGCAAATTGGCACGGCAGCAGCAGTGCTTCGAAGATAGATTGGACAGGGTTTAGGAGCTGAAAGGGACAAGGAAACAGCGGGAAGGCCTGAAAATGAAATCAGACGCAAATAGAATTTACCAGGTGGAGTTGGGACGCATGTTGGCATGCTAGCAGCCACGGCTGGAAACCCTGCACATTCAGGTAACAACCTCAACCAAAGCATCCGAAGGGGAGAAGACGCATGGGAAGGGAAAAGGAAGCCAAAGACCAATGAAGTCTAGATAGTAAGCAAGGGGGGACATCAATGCTCGAAAAACAAGAAGAAACAGATTACTGTATGGCTGCAGAAACCTGAGATGAAAAGAAACAAGTCACGGATGCAGTATCTGGGAATCTACCACTAAGGAATTAATATGCAGTATCGAGCAGTAGGGAACCATTCAGCATGCGAGCAAACAATAAACGATGGAACCCGTTCTACCAGCAAGGCAGAATACGGGAAACTGATCAACTCAGCAGTGGACGACCAGTCAATACTTAGTATAAATGCAGATATGGCAGGTGTGCAGGATTTCTCTATCGAGGAAGGAGGGGCTGCGTTTCAAGGCAAAGGGCATCAGGCAATCACGGGCGAACAGGCACGGGGGACAAATGGCAGTCTCCGTTTCAGGCAAATGAAAAAGAAAAAGAAAGTGAAATGGTTGGATAAAGGGAAAGGGTTGTTAACCACTGGAGGGAACCTGTCTTCTGGCACGGAACAGTGCGAGCAAGGCACTGCAGAGTATCAAGATCATGGAGAGGAAACTACTGAAGGGCAAGAATCAGCAATAGGAGGCAGATTAGGCTCTTAAATGGCAAAGGCACCAAGCAAGCAGAAAAAGAAACACAAAAAGCCAAAGGAAAGCAAGTTGAAGCTGACACCTGATACGGATGGCCAGGTAGCTTAGAAGCAACAATTACCAGTAATTCAGAAGGTTCAGCAGTGCCGAGCTTTCAAAGTTGCATGGAAGGGGCAAAAGACAAAAGCTCAAAAGCTAGCATTGCATAAGAAGAATACACTAAAACGGGCAATGGAAAAGGATCCAGATATGGCACAGCAAATGTTTCAACTCACAGCACACAAACCAGTCTCAGAAGCTGGTAACTGTCAGTAGGAAACTGGGCAATGCAGCTCAATTGGACAATTACCATCAGGGCATGAGAAGTCTAGTCAGACAAATGCAGCTGCAGCACCACAGGATTTCACAGTAGCTGCAAATACATCCGAAGAGCATTCCCCAGCAACTGATTTCCAAGAACAGGCACGGAGAAGGAACAACAAGAGAATCCCTAGCAGCCAAGACACATCAAAGGCTGAAACAATAGATATTGGGACAAAGCAATCTGGTGAGCAAGCACACACAAAAGATACTCTGCCTACTGAATTTCGAATGGGAAACTGCATGGAACAGACAGGCACTGAGACAGATTGCACCTCAGCATCAGTACATGCAGAATCAGTCACAGACAGCACTGAAGAGGAATGCACCTCAGAAAGTTCAGAAACGCAAACAGGCAGCCTGGGTCAAGAAGCACAATGGACTGTGCAAACTCGTGCTAGAGCAGCCAGGAAGAAACTGCCCGGAAACCAGACATGCATTAATGTACAACCAGGTCAAGGACTAGAACTTGTGTCAGCACTGCCAGCACTTGTTTTTAGCCGAAACGTGTATGAGCAGAAGGTGGAAAGGCAGGCAAAGGAGTTGGAAGCAAAGCAGGGAGGGTGGGATGAGGAACCAAAAGCAAGGCTACAACAAAGTAGGAGCAAACCAGGCAGCCAAAAGCTTAACACAGGGCACAAGCAGAAGGGAAAAAACCAAAGGCCTGATACCCGAACACAAGCAACAGGAGGTCAGACAGGAATTTCAGAGGATGGAACTGAAGAAGGGGTACAAACCAGAAACCAAATGTCAAGACGGTCTAGGCCGTCACCATCCATATGAAGATAGCTTCATGGAATGTGAGGGGCTTTAACCAAGTCCCCAAATAGAAGGAGGTTAAGAACTTCTTTCTGCATCATAGGGTAGCAATTATGGGGATCTTGGAGACAAAGTTAACAGAAAGGGCCTACCAAACAATGAAAAGGAGAAGGTTTCAAGGCTTACAAATGCAGCAATACATCAGTGCAACAGCTGATAGAAGCCGCCTCATGGTTATATGGGACCCGAATAAGGTCGCTTTTGACATACAAGGGTGGACTGAGCAACATATACATGGAGTCATGAGCTGTAATGTGACAAGAAAGCAGTGGGCCATCACTTTTGTTTATGGGTAGCTCAAAACAGTTAAAAGAAGAAGCCTTTGGGACTCACTGAATGCTATAGGGGCTGACCTTCAAATGCCGTGGATCCTACTTGGTGATTTTAACTCCCCCTTGACATATGTGGACAAACAAGGAGGTGTGCCCATTACATCATATCACATATCAGATTTTCAAGAGTTTGTACTCCAAAATGGCTTGGAGGATATTCCACAGGTTGGGTGCCAATATACATGGTCAAACGCTGATATATTTTGTAAACTTGATAGATGCGTGGTGAACAAAGCATGGATGGAACAAGACATGAGAGGGGTGGCAAATTTCTTAGCGCCGGGCCATTTATCTGACCACACACCATGCTTAGTGACACTCATGGGGGAAGGGGAGCCTACCAAAAGGCCTTTCAAATATTACAATATGTGGACTACTCACGAAGATTACAATTCAGTGGTTGAAAGCAAATGGGACAGCTATAGAACAAGGATCACAAGCGACACTGTGCAGTTTAGACTCAAGCAAAAACAGTCTTGGCTCAAAGAGGAATTCAAATGTTTCAATAGGTTGCATTTCCAACATATCAAAGAAAGAGCTAGAAGGGTGAATGAGGAGCTACATGCAATGCAAGAGTAAGGGTACACTATTGGTTTATTTGGAGACAATTACAAGCAAATGCAAAAGAGGGCAGCCCAACTAAATCAAGCGGATTTTCTCTATTGTGCACAAAAGGCCAAATGCAAATACTTGAAGGAGGTGGATAGGAACACGGCTTTCTTTCATGCATTAGTGAAAAGAACAAATAGAAGAAGAGAAATTGTTGCATTAGAGAAAAGAAATGGTGAGACAACTACAAGCTTAAATGAGATAGTGGAGGAATTTACAGAAACTTTTGAAGAGCTACTTGGTACACGCATCCAAAGAACTCCACTACAAATTGATAGCATGGATGATGGAAGATGTGTCTTGACCGAACAACACCTCCAACTGCAGCGACATCCAACTGAGGAAGAAATCAAACAAGCCCTTTTTAATATAGGTGACCAAAAAGCCCCCGGATCGGATGGGTATGGTGCAAAATTTTTCAAGCACTCTTGGGAGATTATAAAAGCAGATTTTATGGCAGCAATTGGTGAATATTTTAGGCATGGGAAGCTCCTCAAGCAATGGAACCATACACTAATATCATTAGTCCCAAAGGTGCCACATCCATGTAAGCTTGCTGACTACAGGCCCATATCATGTTGCACTGTATTCTACAAGGTTATTTCAAAGATCCTGGCTTCCAGATTAGCAGTTGTGGTGGAGAAGATTTTCCATCCAGCACATGCAGCTTTCATAAAAGGTCGGACCATCACGGATAATATACATCTAGCCCAGGAATTGATGAGGAACTACACAAGGAAGAGGATCTCACCCAGGAGTAGACTCAAAGTAGACCTTCAGAAAGCTTTTGACACAGTCCACTGGGATTTCCTGCTAGAGGCGCTTGTAGGGCTCCACTTCCCACCCACTTTTGTAGCATGGATCCGGGAATGTGTCACGACCACCACTTTCTCCATAGCTATTAATGGAGGGGTGTATGGTCGGTTCCGAGGTGCCAGGGGATTAAGACAAGGAGACCCCCTTTCTACTTATCTGTTTGGGATATGCATGGAGTACCTGGCCAGGAAGCTAAGCAAGGCAACAAGAAGATCTGATTTCCATTTTCACCCTAGGTGCCAGTGTTAGTGATATGAGAGAAGTGTTCTAAGGCAATCGCCTTATGATTGTAATCATTTACTTTAATAAATGAATATTCACTATTTGAGTATACATGTTCGTGTATTTGATTGAGATCTTAAACTCATTTACTGAATGTCCGCAATACAATTCACAGCATGAGAGAATTTGTGATGAATTCACAACTAGTGATTATCTCTACATGTGCAATTGTGAAGTATTGACATTGTCCCTAGTCGATGAATTGATAAACACGGACACTATCAATTCTGTTGAGACTAGCATGGGTTATTCTCTAATCAGCTGATTCTCACTGGCTGGTGACATTGGGATGCCCGGAGATAAACATGAATGCTAGTTAAGGGAACTAGTTCATTGGAGTGACTAACTGTAAAACTTCATATGGTAATCTACATATAGATATGTCAATGATGTTCTTACTGCAGCTTAAGTGCGATGTTCCTTTAACTTGCGGTGTTCAAGTCATCTTGGTTATAAAGACTTATACTTTGACATCTTAAGCAAGCATCTCCAAGGAGGTGTGGACCCAGGATGATTGGGTATAAGCCGAAGTGCCCGAAGATGTTTGAACAACCTACAAAGGATTCACCACTCCTTGTGAGGAGATGTATACCCAAGGCCTATCGTCGGATTGTTACTCGAAGCCTCTGGCCAGAGCATCACATGTTCCGAGTATGAATCTCTCAGAAACATGAGAGTAACTAGAATCAGTTGGACGAGAAAGACATTACTTGGGCTAGGTGTGACGTAGTCAGCATAGTGGGGACTGACACACATAGATCGTGTCCTCAACCAAGTGGGTATAAGATGGTGAAGGGAATGAGACACGACTCATTATAGCTGCTGAAGGGTTTTAGAATTATTTCTGAGGTCAACTGTTGATCTTTCGATTAATTGGGGGACATGATGTACTACTAGGTGCCACTCATGATCGTTCTATAATTGGTTGATTATAGACGGCCAACATAAATCGAAAGCCTATTTAGTCACACGCACTACGAGTAATCCGAGGGATTTAAAATGAGTTGAAAATTGGATTTTCCGATCAAGAGAGATAAGTCGAATCTGAATTTATCAGAGACGCATCGGAAGCTTAAAATGGCTAAGACTTTTGAAGGCTTATTGGACGAATTAAATGAGTTTAATTCGTAAGGTGACGGCTTGGATTTGGCCGGCCAAAGAGGGTCCCCACCCTCTTTGGTTTGGCCGGCCACAATAAAAAGGGAAACCAAATTGTTTGGTTTAAATTATAAAATAAATCGAGCGTGATTATTTTATAAAATTATGGATAAAGAAATTTATATAAAGAAATTTATAGAAATTTATTCTTTTTTATGGAAATTAAAATGAACCATGGATTGGTTTATTTTATTTTATAAAATCAATTATGAATTGATTTTACCATGATAAGAAAAATTTATATAATAAATTTCTTATAAAAATTTATTCCTTAATAAAAGGGGAGACATGGTTGTTTTTATTATAAATTAAGTTATAATAAAAACTTGGCATAATAGAATAATTCATAGAAAAATTTATAAGATAAATTTGTTATGAAAAATTTATTCCGTTAAAAGGAGACTTGGTGATAAAGAGGCTACTATATAAAGGTGCAAAGGCAAGGCTTGGAAATAAATTCAAGAGATCAAGGATTCTTGCCTAGCCTCTCTTCCTCTCCTTCTCTCCCTCTCCCTCCTCTAGTAGGCGTCGGCCCTAGAGGGCTCCCCTAGGGTTGCCGTGAGCCACCTCCACCAAGAAGGTGCCGAAGAAGAAGAAGAAGAAGCGGGTCGCGACTCCTTCCTTCCTCCCGGAATCTTGATTCCGTTTTTCATTGGGTGGTTAGTTTTCCATCTCTCTCTCTTGATATTCTAGTCATGCCTTTGGAGAGTCTAGTAGTTATTGTCGGCACGAAACTCGTGGCATTGCGAAGTCATCCCGAAGAGAACTCGGCGTGGACGCGAATAGAGGCGGAGCTTCCAAGGGCTACG
>JAGFNQ010002230.1:90626-105242 GCA_024364735.1 Boesenbergia rotunda
TCATGATATCCATATAAAGCCTTATTTCATACAATTACCATTAAACCATGAGGCAAGCCTTTATTCAAGGAGTGTAATCAAGGATCTTAATTCAACGTCATATTCTATCATCCAATAGCCTTTTCATCTTAACCCTTATGGATCAGTCGGCTGCCCCTAGGGCAGTTGACTGCCAAAACTCACAGAATGTTTCTGGGCTGAGATCAGTCGACTGCCCCCAAGGCAGTCGACTGATACCTGAATTTTAAGTTTTCAGTCTAATTTCAGAAATGCCTAAATAATTCCACAAATCTTCAAAAAAATCTGAAAATTTCATGGGCAGATTTGTGGAGCCTATGTCTACTTGGGAAAAGTATGTTTCCAAACAAATGTACTCCAAATCCCAAGATTGGCACGAAACTCAACTTCTCCTAAAGTGTATCATTTAAATTTCTCCCAAAAGTCCTAATTGTGGCTTTTCCTTGATATATTTTCTAATACTTGACCATGATACATTCTTAGCACTTAATTATAGTATTTTCCCATTAAACCTTAATTTTATAGAATATAATCCTATGTTCATCTTTTTCTCTCTAAAACTCCTTTTAATATGCTAATTTCCTAGGATTAAAACTTACCCAAGTCTTCCAAACCCTTTGACACATTCCCTAGTCCACCTAGACTTCCTAGAGACCATCTCTTGAGATCCATTTACCATGGACCCCAAAGACTCCTAGAGCTCCCCCTTGAGCTCTGAGTCCTAGCCACCACCCTAGGTGACTCAATTCACACTAGACCACACCAGTGAGCCTCCAGTGATTCTTGTTCTACAAACCTAACATTCTTATCCTTAGACATCTTGTCCTTGGTTAAGTCATTCTTTTTACCTTTTGATGGCATTCCCTTGCCATCCTTGGAATTCTCCTTCTTGCCATAATTATATGCTTTCTCAGCATACTTCTTTTTGTTGGCATTGGAGACTTTGACTGGTATCCCAAACCCGATCTATCATAGTTGGGTTGTAAACTACCCAACACCAAATCAAACCCTTAGATCCAACCTTGAATCTTTTTAGGTCTTTTCTAATTTATCAAGCCTTGCCCTCAAGGCTTGATTTTCCCTTTATAAGTTTTTAACCTTTGTGTCCATATGCCCACTTTGGACATTCCTAGACCTACCCATTTTTCTAGGCATGTGCTCCCCTTCTTGGGTTAATGCCTTGATCCTTAGGTCCTAAGGTCTTGGATTGACCATGATGCATGTTTTTCCTAGGGTTTTGATTTACCTTGTTAATCCTATTCCTATCATGATATTTAAAACCATAGTTATGTACAAGCAAACAATATTCATTAATTCTAGCATGCATGGATGAATAATTAACACTATTTTTATCATGCATAAAGGAACTTGAATTTGAATTACATTTTAACTTAGGGTTAAATATTACCTCCTTACCTTGTAGTTCTTCCTTGACATGGGCTTCTCTTCTTCCTTTCCTCCTTCTCCAATCTTCTCAAGTGTCTCAATTTCTTTAACTCTCCTTTTCTTGGACACTTGGTGTGGTAGTGCCCTAGCTCTCCACATGTGAAGCATCGAATTTTTCTTCTTTTCTCTTGGGCTTCTCCAATCCTACAACCCACATTAGATATAAGCGAATTTAAAATGGGTTTAGATTTTACCTCCTTTTTACCTAGTGGGCACTTGTCCTTGTAGTGCCCCTTTTTGTTGCACCCAAAGCATATAATGTGGTCTTTGGTTCTTACTTTGGTGGAGATAGAAGCTAGGTTGACTTCTTCTTCAACCTGGATGAAGTGGATGCTTCCTCTTGATCCGGTATAGATAAGGGTCTCTCCTCCCCCTCAAATTTTGAATTTGACACATTCTCTTCTTTTCTTGATGAGGTTGATGATCTCGCACTCTCTTCTTCCTCTTCTTGAGCTATTGAGCTCACTTCCTCGGGCTCTTCCACCAATTGACCTCGTGTAGGGTTTTTATGGACTTCTTCTATCTTTTTCCATAGTTCATGTGCATTTTCATATGCTCGTACACCACTTAACACATTAGTAGACAAAATGTTAAGCAATATATCAATTACCTTTTTGTTCGCCTTGATTGATCTGTTGCTCTTGATTCCAATATCTAGGCCTAAGCTGTTGGTGTCGGAAGCACTAAAGTCAAACCTGTGTTTTGATAATGGCAAAGGGTTCAGAAGTTAAGGTGGTGTTGTGATCTAACAAGTTTACTAAGTGTGCAGGAAAGTCCTAGTTAATCTGGGCAAGAAGTCCTGGTCAAGGACTGGGCAAGAAGTCCTGGTTGAGGACTGGGCACTAAGACCTGGCAAAGGGCTAGGCACCGAAGACCTGACCGAAAGTTGGGCAATAAGACCTAATGAGTGAAGCTGGGCACTAAGACCTGGTCGAGGACTGGGCACCGAAGACCTGGTGAGTGAAGTTGGGCACTAAGACCTGGTCGGGGACTGGGCACGAAGACCTGGTGAGTGAAGCTAGGCAAAAATCCAACCGGAGGAGCTGGTTGGCAAAAAAGGTAAATTCTCCCGAGAAGAGTAGTTGAGGACGCGTTCCCTGTAGAGGGAACATTAGGCGTCGGTTCGACCTAGGGTTCCATTTGGGAGACCCAAAGTCAGAACCAAGACAACTTAGGCTGTAAATAATGTCTAACATATTTGCTTCTTGTGTTTTGGAACTAACCCTGGTTGCAGGAAACGAACGAACGGTGTTTCTGCAGCTCAGGCGCCTCATTGGAAGGAGGCGCCTGCAAGGATACAGGCGCCCCAGTGCAAGGCTATTTCAAAGCCATTGAAGTAAACTGCCACGAAGCCTCAGGACCAAGTCAAGCTAGGCGCCCCAGACAGCTCAGGCGCCTCATTGAAGGGGATAAGCGCTGACCGAGCCTGCAGATTGGAGTTCACGCAGGAGAGGCCACGTGTAGACGCCTGATGAGAGCCCAATACATGTGTCATGAATGAGCCTCAAATTTAGATATTTATAAGCTGAAAACCCTTGGCTAACAAAATTAAAGTGTAGTATAGGGGCTTCATGTCGTATTTTTTCAAGGACTAGTTTAAGATGTTTGATTCAAGCTTGAAGTTTTTATTGTCAAATGTTTTGGGTTTTCATATTAGAATGGGGGTTTGTTTTGAAAATAAGAATGAAATAGCAGTAACAAAATGACTTAGCTAAGCAAGGTAAGCCTTATGGAATTGCAAGAGTTACACTTAACCTATTTAAAACTAAATCAAGGGGACTAAGCTTATCCCTAACCGAAAACTAAGCAATTCAATTGGATATTATGAAACTAAAAATTCAAGAACTGATAAAATGGTAAGACAGCTTGAAATATGAAGCTAAATTGCAGAAAGTTTAAGTTGGAACAAAACTTGCGAGATGAGAACAGAATTCAATGAGCTATGACCTGCCTGATTGGTCGACAGACCGATCAGATGATGTCCTGATCGGTCAGGCAGACCGATCAGTGTCTGAAAGTAAGCTGATACAAAAACAAACGATTACAGAAACGAGTTCAAAATCGAAATCTAAACTTCAGATCGAGTTCTTCACCAGGTCTTCTTCTTGTCGTCACACAAGAATCGAGCTAAGAACCCCATAGCTCGAGAATCGGCAGAATCTGATCCCCCAACGAACGATTGGCGTTGATTCAATGCGTAGCTGAAGACTTCACCTGATCTTCTCCTCTTTGCTGGATTGGATGGCGCTCGTGGTCAGAAACTCTCAAAGCTCTTCAGAAAACCCTTCTGAATACTCCGACAGCTCCGATCAATGAAGATGACCAAATAGGAATCGATCGAATGAAATGTAGCCCTTTGGCGAAACCCTCTCCTCTAGGCCTTTTAGCGACGAGAACGAATCACCAACCTCTCGAGACTTCACCTGATCTTCACCAGGTCTGGAAAAAGGACTCGGATCTGCAGTGGCCGCGCAAGGAAATCGAAGAAGAAAAGCTCAAGAACACGAAGAACAGTGAATACGCGACGACACTAGATCTGATCGGAGGAGCGGTTTTTAACTGTTAGAAATGGACGGTTCTGATCATCTTGATCCCATCCGACGGTCAGATCTACTTTGATTTAGCTCAAAACTTCCAGATCTCAATCCGACGGTCAGATCTGCTTCTCCTCAGCTGGGATCAACCGGATCTGCCATGGATGGCTCAGATCTCCCTGCCTTTTGAATGGACGGCCCACAGTCTTCCAATGCTTGTGTTGGATCGAGAGAAACGATAGAGGGGGGGGGGTGAATATCGTTAAACGCTTTTCGGATAAAAACTAGAGCAAGTACGTAGCGGAATAAAAACAATCGCGAACATAGGTAGTTTTACTTGGTTCGGAGCCTAGGTCGACTCCTACTCCAAGGCCCATGGTCGTTGACCGTTTTCTGCGGGCAATTCTATAAGTGCGCAAAAACAGTTTACAAGAGTTGTACAATTGTAGTATAGTAAACTGAAAGAAAATAGCTCTTCGTTACCGACATCCGGTGTAGTTTATACTTCGGTGCAGATGGACGTCGTAGGCGCTTGAGTCGTGAGTGGAAGGTTCCCGGAGCAGAGCGCTTTGAGTCGAAGAGCAAGTTGGCGTTGGAAGAAGTGTTGTGTGAAGCCTTGGGGTCGAGGGCCCTTTTATAGCCCCTGGGGGCGCTCGGAACGTCGGGGGCGCCCCCCCACGTGTCAGCCGATCCGCTTCCGTCTCGGTCAGCTCTGATCCCTTAAAACTCGGGATCAGGCTTTGACGGGGGCGCCCGCAACGCTGGGGGCGCCCGGGTTGACCGGTTCTCCTCTTATCCGTTGGCTTCGCTGGGTTCTACTTCGTTAGATTCAACTGGGGGCGCCCGGGATGCTGGGGGCGCCCGGGAGCACGGGGGCACCCCGCCCATGAGCTGTCGAAGCCTGCCTTTGCTTCATGTGTTTTGTGTTCACCTTGGGGGGCCCGGGACACTCTGGGCGCCCTGGTCAGCTGCTGCCTCACTCCTTTGAGGCTCTCTGAGCTGCAGACACTCGTTCCTTCAGTCCTGCATCCAGGGTTAGTCCAAAACACCATAAAGAAATAAGATGTTAGTTTATACAGCCTTAGCTGTCTTGGTTCTGACTTTGGGCCTCCCAAATGGAGCCCTAGGTCGAACCGACGCCTACTGTTCCCTCGACGGGGAACACATCCTCACCTACTCCTCTCGGGAGAATTTACCTGATGCCAATCGGTTCCTCCGGTTAGACTTTTGCCTAGCGGTCCTTCGCCAGGTCTTGGATACCAAGCTGTCCTTTGCCCGGTGCCTAGCAGTCCTTCGCTAGGTCTTTAGTCCCAAGCTGTCCTTCGCCTGGTGCCTAGCAGTCCTTTGCTAGGGCTTCAGTACCCTGGCATTCCTTCACCAGTGCCTAGTAGTCCTTCGCTAGGACTTTAGTCCCCTGGCATTCCTTCGCCAGTGCCTAGCAGTCCTTCGCTAGGACTTTTCCTGCACACTTGAGTAACATGTTAGATAACAAATGAGACTTAACTTTTGAACCCTTTTGCCATTATCAAAACTCAGGTTCGACTTGGGTGCTTTCTGCACCAACAGCTTGATTGTCTTGATCCGAGTCTAATTCTGACTCAAACTCGACCCAACTTGACCTAGGTCCATGATCCTTCAAATCCTACAAAAATCAAATTCAAATTAGATATCAAAACATCTCAAATATGCAAAGATTTGCAATAAAAACCAAAATAGAATTAATCCATGGAACCTAGTGTAAATCCAAGATTAAGCATGTAAAAATGGATCAAACATGGATTTTAGAGCCTAAATTAACTAACAAAATGGTAATTATCAACTCCCCCACACTTACTATTGAGCGTCTCGCACAAGCTAACTAAACATGTATCCCCTAGATTATTCCCAATCATAGTTAGAAGCAATTGAAAGGAAATTACCTAGGGTCGTCAATTCTCAAAAATCTAAGCTCAATAGACGAGTATCTTGTCCTTAAATCAACAACTTAGCATATTTCATCTTTCATGACTCATTGAGATGAACTAAACACACAAACCTCTCAAAGAAAAATTTAAAAGTGGCTCTCTTCCTAAGTTCTAAGTTTTGATGAAAGTGGAGCGCACTCAAACACAACCATGGTTCTTGCACTACCATAAGCTTGCTTAAGCTCTACTCTCCACCATCATTCTTGATTTGGATCCACACCTACAAAAGCTTATTCAAACAAGTTAAAGAAATATGAAATGGAATAGAGGGTTAGAGAATGGAAAAGTTAAGGAAGTGGAAGACTTGGATACTCAAAAATATTTCTAATGCACTTTGCCCTCTTTTATGGTCCTCTCAATGAAATCAGAGTTGTGGTGAGCAGGGTACAGGCAATAACTCTCTGAAATTAGTGAATTCATTGATTCAGCCTCTACTGATCGGTCAAGGGATCGATCAAACTCTTTTTTGATTGGTCAAGAGATCGATCATACCCTTCCTTATCTTTCTGACCTTCATTTGATCGGTCTGGAGACCGATCATTCACTGCTCTGATCGTTCTGGACTACATTGGATCGGACTGAGCTCCTTCTGATGGGTCAGAGTGACCGATCAGACCCCTCCCTGATCAGATTGGTGACTGATCAGGGTCTGAGCAGTAGCTGAAACATGAGCTAAATTCTGAAACTGCTTTCTGCTGAGGGTTGTGCTTCTTCTCAATCGATAACATCTTCGGCTAGCTTCTTGTTTTTCTCTTCCAATTCAGAAATCTAACCATCTTCTGACACTTCATGTTCATTCTTCTTTTTTTTTCTCTTCTTTTTTTTTTCAGCTGCTTCTTTTGTTTTTTTTTTCTTTTCTGTTTCTTTTGTTTTCTTTTCTTTTTGCAGAGACTTCCTTCACACCACTGCCCTCATTTCAGCTAAAGCTTCAACTCTTTGGCACACTAGCTCACAACTTGATACTCTTCTTATTGTTATTGTTTTCTGAATTGTGCAGCTTCACTTCGGTTACTCTTTTCTTCAACTTGATCAACTGCTGTTTCAGCTTCTCAATACTTTCCTTCAATTATTCTGCAGCCAACAAGTCCCACTTCATTCCAACATGTTGTTAACATCTGCCTCTACATTTTTTATCTTGAGAATTTATAGTGAATAAATTGCTATTTTGAATCACTTTGGTACATCCAAGGCTGAGGGAAACTTGCAGAATTAGATGTCTTTACTGATTTTGGCAGTAACTCGGCAGTGGCAATAAGCATTCACTTCCCTTCAAAAGTTTTCTCATAAAACTTAAAACATCAAATAGTAATTAGAACTTAAGATGCTTCAATTGTTACCTTCCCTAACCACTCCTTGCAACTCATTCTTGATACAAAACTCAATTCAAATTGGCCCACTTTTGCTTCAACCGCAAAAATTTTTTTCTCTTGAATTGCATCCTTGATACTTCTTCATTCCAAAACATTTCAAAGCTCTAGCCACCTCCCCCACACTTAGCCTTTTGACCGTCTCGGGCAAAGCAACATCAAGAAGCATCAAAAGCAACCAAGTCCATGTAGAATTAAGGTTATGAGCAGAAAAAATAGGGAAAGGAAGAAGGATAAAGCATGTATCAACAAGGCATATTGCAAAAATTGATATGAAAATGAGACAAAGTGACTCACCTCTATAAATGTGGTCTAATCATAGAAATATAGTTTTGAGAGAACCTAAGCAAGTTCTAGAGTACAATCACATGTGTGTATCTCACAAATAAGTTGAAGTCCTCACTAGGTAAAAAGAATTCATCTCAAGTCATCAATCTAGAATCCATAACTAAGTAGTACTCAAGCATCCAAAAATTTTCATCCATTGGCTCAAATCCCAAGTTTTAACAACCAAATTTAATTTGCTTTCAAAGGACTCTAAAATGATATAGAGAAAACCTAGAGAGATACATTTATTCCTAATCATTCAAGAAATAAGGTGCCAAAAAGGATAAAATGGTATCTACAATGACTTTATTCATCCTACACTACCTAAACATTTATTAGCAAGAACTCATTGTGAAAGAAAAGATTTACTTCTAGAAAATATAGAAATGATATATATACAATGAAATAGAAGTGTAAGAAAGGTAAAACTCCCCTTTAGGTTGGGTAGATCACATCTTTGATGTCCAATCCATCCACCTCTAGCTCCTTCACTTCTTCAAAGTATTTCTTGAGCCGGTGGCCATTAACTCTCCAAATAAAACCATTAGCTTCATCCTTTATCTCAACAACACCATAAGGAAAAACGTTAGTTACAAAAAATGGACCTTCCCATCTAGACCTCAACTTGCCTTTAATCAATTTGAGCCTTGATTTGTACAATAGAACCTTGTCGCCAATTTAGAATTCTTTCTTCAATATGTGCTTGTCATGAAAAATCTTAGTCTTCTCCTTGTAAATCCTTGAGTTCTCATATGCTTCTAGTCTTATCTCCTCAAGTTCTTGGAGTTGAAGCTTCCTTTCTTCTCCCGCTTTAGTAGCATCAAAGTTGCAAGCTTTTGTTGGATCGAGAATAACGATAGAGGGGGGGGGTGAATATCGTAAATCGTTTTTTGGATAAAACTAAGAGAATAGGCAGTGGAAAATTAAAACACAACGCAAACACAAGCGGTTTTACTTGGTTCGGAGTCACGGTCGGCTCCTACTCCAAGGCCCACGGTCATTGACCGTTTACTGCAGGCAATACTATAATCACGCAAATAATTACAAGAAGATGTACAGTAGTAGTGCAGTAAAAGTACAATTAAAAAGTAACTCTTCGTTACCGACGTCCGGTGTAGATCGTTCTTCGGTGTGTAGGGTCGTCGTCGGCGCTAGAATCTTGAGATGGAAGGTTTCTGGAGCAGAGCACTTGAGTTGAAGAGCATATTGGCATTGGAAAACTGTGTTGAGAAGCCTTGGGGGTCGAGGGCTATTTATAGCAGTCTTGGGGGCGCCCTGGACGTTGGGGGTGCCCTCTACGTGGCCTCCGATCCGCAACAATCTCGGTCAGACCTTATCCCGCTCGAATAGGGTTGAGGTTTGACTGTGGGGGTGCTCGGGATGCTGGTGGCGCCCCGGTTGACTTGGTTTGCTGGCTTCTCGGCCGGTTCACTTCGTTGGCTTGAACCCAGGGGGCCCTAAGCATCCGGGGCGCACGGGAGCACGGGGGCGCCCGGGAGCATGGGGGCGCCCGGGACACTGGGGGCGCCCTGCCTAGCTTCTTGCCTCTCTCCTTTGGGGCGTTCTGAGCTGCAGAAACACATTCCTTCGGTCCTGCATCCAAGGTTAGTCCAAAACAACACAAAGCAATAAAATATTAGGTTTATACAGCCTTAGCTGTCTTGGTTCTGGCTTTGGGTCTCCAAAATGGAACCCTAGGTCGAACTGACGCCTACTGTTCCCTCGACGGGGAGCCCGTCCTCACCTACTCCTCACAGGAGAATTTACCTGTCGCCAACTGGCTCCTCCGGTTGGACTTTTGCCCAGCAGTCCTTCGCCAGGTGCCCAGCTATCCTTCTCCAGGTCTTCGTATCCTGGCAGTCCTTCGCCAGGTGCCTAGCAGTCCTTCGCTAGGGCTTCATATCCTGGCATTCCTTCGCCAGGTGCCCAGCTGTCCTTCGCTAGGGCTTTGTATCCTGGCAGTCCTTCGCCAGGTGCCTAGCAATCCTTCGCTAGGTCTTCGACTCCTAGCAGCGCTTTGCTAGGTACCCAGCAGCCCTTCGCCGGGTCGTAGGTTCCGATGCCTAGCAGTCCTTCGCTAGGTGCCTAGCAGTCCTTCGCTAGGACTTCAATCTGCACACTCAAGTAACATGTTAGATAAACATAACATCTTAGCTTTTGAACCCTTTGCCATTTATCAAAACACAGGTTCGACTTGGGTCCTGTCTGCACCAACAATCTCCCCCTTTTTGATTTATGGCAACCTGATTCAAAGAGTTAAGTTAAATCATACAGTTGATATAATAGTTTAGTTCCCTCCCCCTGGAAGGAATCTCCCCCTAGGGTTTTCAAAGTTTCGTGGGGTTTGAAAAATTTCTAAGTCAAAATAATGGAATTAATTTTTTTTAGAACTTCGAAGATTTTTCAAAAAGAAGTTTTAGAAAATATTTTCCAAAAATACATTTTGATTGGGCACTTTTGAAAAACTTTCATACTTAGAAATTTTGAAAAATACCTTAGTAGAAAATTTTCTAAAACATCTTTTAAGTTTTTGAAAGCACTTAAAAACTTTCAATCTCTTTAGTAATTTTAGAAACTTAGAAACTTTTATATTAGAGAAGTTTAAAAGTAAGTACTTAGAGATATTTTGAACATAGCTTAAGTTCAAGTACTTAGAAAATACTTTTGAAAACTGCTTGGGTCAAATACTTAGAATCAATTTTGAAAACATTTTAGATCAAGTACTTTTGAAACAGTTTTGAGAAAAATAATAGATTAAGTACTTTGAAAACAGTTTTGAAAGACTTAGCTTAAGTACTTTGAAAAAGGCAATTTTGAAAAACTTAGCTTATGTATTTTGAAAACGAAGTTATGAAAAACTTAGCTTAAGTACTTTGAAAGCAGTTTTTAAACAACTTAGCTTAAGTATTTTGAAGAAAGCAGTTTTGAAAAACTTGGCTTAAGTACTTTTTGAAGAAAGGATAAAGTTTTTGAAAATTTAGAATTTTGAATTTTTTTTTAAAAAAAAACTTCTTTTGAAAAAAATTAAAAAAAACTTCTCTCCTTTCCTATCTCTCCCCCTTTGCCATATATCAAAAACAAAGCAATATAGCAAAAAATAAACTGCATAACTGTGCTGTACTGAACCAAATCAAGATATAAACTGAAACAAACCAATTTCGATTATCTCTTTAGGGTCCTGTCTAACCCAATTAGCTACTTGCTAACTGTTATAAACAGTAGTTTTCGCGAGGGTTAGTCAAGTTAAGTGCTCTGTTCAAGTTAGATTTTCTAATCTTGACACTTAACTTAATTACTGTTTAAGTTGTATTTAGTGCCCCAATTACTGCAGATGCACTGACTTAAATCATCTTGAATTAAGGCAAAGACCTAAGCATCTTAACCCATTCTAGGTTATCAATCAAAAGTACCCTAAGGTGCTTGTGAGATGCTGGCTTCTAAATCTATAGGTGCATGCAATTCTAGGGTTAGGGCCTAGGCTAAGTCCATTTTACGAAAAAACCCTAGTTTTGAAGGGGGTATTTTTTGAAAAGAAAACTAAGTCGAAAAATTAAAAGTGATAAAAAGATTTTTCAAACTAACTAAAGGCTGATTTTGAAATTAAGTAAAGCAGTTTTAAAATTATTTTAGAAACTGATTTTAAAAGCAAGTAAAGCAGTTTAAAAATCAAAAAATAGGGTAAACCTATTCTACCAAGCATAATCCTAACTGCCTTCTTAGTGAGCTAAACTCAGACTCAGGTAGGGGTTTGGTAAATATGTCAGCTAAGTTAGATTTAGAGTCTACATGCTTAAGGACTATTTCACCCCTGGCTACATGGTCTCTTACAAAGTGGTGTTTAACTTCTATGTGTTTAGTTCTGGAATGTTGGATTGGGGTTTTAGTTAGATTAATTGAGCTTATATTGTCAATGAAGACCTGAGTTTGGGTGTAGTTGAGCTGGAAGTCCTTAAGAGTGTGCATCATCCATAAAAGTTGTGCTACACACTCTCCTAAGGCAACATACTCAGCTTCAGTTGTGGATAGAGCTACACAATGTTGTTTTCTGCTGCACCAACTTACTAGATTATTTCCTAACAGTTGGCAGCTTCCACTTGTGCTCTTTCTATCTAATTTACAACCAGCGTAGTCAGAATCCGAGTATCCTGACAAGTCAAAGGTTGAGGTCCTAGGATACCAAATCCCTACATTTAGAGTATCCTTAACATATCTTAGTATTCTTTTTAGGGCTACTAAGTGTGTTTCCTTAGCACAGGTTTGGTATCTAGCACACATTCCTACAGCAAAAAGAATATCAGGTTTGCTGGCTGTGAGGTACAGTAGACTCCCAATCATACTTCTATAGAGTTTAAGGTCTACTGGTTTACCATCAGAGTCACTATCTATTTTTACGTTTGTGGCCATGGGGGTACTTATGCTTTTAGAGTTATCCATTTTAAATTTCTTTATTAACTCTTTAGCATATTTGGATTGATGGACATAGTTTCCATCCTTAATTTGTTTAATTTGTAATCCTAGGAAAAAGTTGAGCTCACCAACTAAGCTCATTTCAAACTCATTTTCCATTATTTTCATGGATTCTTTTAAAAAATTAGAGTTGGTGGACCCAAAGATTATGTCATCGACGTAGATTTGGGGAATAAAGATTTCTTTTCCTAAGGTTTTAATAAATAGGGTTGAGTCAATTTATCCTTGTTTAAATTCTTTAGAAATTAGGTAAGTTGATAAACATTCATACCAGGCCCTAGGTGCTTGTTTTAGTCCATAAAGTGCTTTAGTGAGTTTGTAAACATGGTCAGGTCTTTCTAAGTCCTCGAAAACAGGGGGTTATCCTACATAGACTTCTTCCTTAATGAATCCATTTAGAAAGGCTGACTTTACATCCATTTGGTATAGTTTAAATCCTTTATGGGATGCAAACGCTAATAACATCCTAATGGACTCAAGTCTAGCTACCGGGGCATATGTTTCGTCATAATCTAACCCTTCTACTTGGCTGAATCCTTTCGCTACTAAGCGGGCTTTATTTCTGACTATTTCTCCTTGATCATTTAACTTATTCCTAAAAACCCACTTAGTGTCAATGATGGATTTGCCCTCAGGTTTAGGTACTAGTTCCCAGACTTGGTTCCTCTCAAATTGGGCTAATTCTTCTTGCATAGCTATTATCCAATCAGGATCAGGTAGTGCTTCCTCTATAGTCTTAGGTTCTATTTTTGAAATCATTGCTATCTGACAAAGGTTTCTATAGGAAGACCTAGTTCTGACTCCTAGAGTTGGATCACCCACAATTTGATCGGTTGGGTGACTGAGTCTAGGTTTCTTGGTTTTTCTAGAACTTGGTTCAGCCTCAGGTCCGGCTGGTCGGTTTGGTTCACTATTTGATTCAACTATTTGAGTTGGTTCAATTATTAGTTCAATGGTTGGTTCAATTGACTCATTAGTTGGTTCAATAGTTAGTTCGTTTATGGGTTCAATTAAAGATTCAACAGCTTGTTCATTATCTTCTTGATCAGTATTTGATGAAATTGGATCTGAATTATCAGATTTTGATTTAAGTTCTTCATCAAATATTAGATGGTTGTTTCTTCAATTTTTTTAGTTTGTTTGTTGTAAACCCTATAGGCTCTACTTGTTGTTGAGTATCCTAAGAAAATGCCTGGGGTTGACTTAGACTGGAATTTACCTAGATAGTCCTTGGTGTTTAGGATATGGACTTTGCACCCAAAGACCCTTAGGTAGTGTAGGTTTGGAAGTCTATGGTAGTATAATTCATAGGGTGTTTTATTGTGTCGTTTGTTAATTAGTACCCTATTTTGGATGTAGCAAGCCGTACTAATTGCTTCTACCCAATATTGGTTAGCTAAGTTGAATTCATTGAGCATAGCCCTAGCGGCTTCCTGTAGGGTTCTATTTTCCTTTCGACTATGCCATTTTGCTGGGGGGTTCTAGGACATGAAAATTCGTGTATATACTCATTCACCTTACAAAATTCCTCGAATCGTTGGTTTTCAAACTCTCCCCCGTGGTCACTCCTAAGTCTTTTGATTTTAGTATCGTTTTAATTTTCAATTAACTTACAAAAGTCATTGAATAGGTTCAGGGTTTCATCTTTGGTCTTTAGAAACCTAACCCAGGTAAACCTAGAGTAATCATCAACTATTACTAAGCAGTATCGGTTTCCACTTAGTGACTTGACTCCATGTGAATCAAATAGGTCAAGGTGCAGGAGCTCAAGTGTGGTTTGAGTTAGGTCAGACTGAATTGGTTTGTGATTAGACCTGGTTTGTTTACCTTGATTACATGATTTACATATTATGTTTTCATGGTTCTTAATTTTAGGGATACCTTTAATTAGGCCAAGTTGGGTGATTTTTGAAATAATTCTCAGGTTAGTATGACCTAATCTTCTATGCCAGAGGTTTGATTGTTCTAACTGAGTTAACATGCATTTAGGTACTAGAGGTAGGTTTATGGTGTAAACATTATTTTTCCTAATGCCCTTAAGCATGATTTCTGAGTCTTGCAAGTTTCTAATCAGGCAGTTAGAATTGTTAAAGGTAACTATATAACCAGAATCACATAATTGACTTATACTAAGCAAGTTAAATTTAAAATTTTCCACCAAAAGAACTTTCTTAATAATAAAGTCAGATTTAAGTTCAATGTTACCTGACCCAATCACCTTGAGTGTAGCATTGTTACCAAATGCCACTGAGCCTAGGTTTTTGAACTTGAGTTTAGTGAATTTCAATTTATCTCTTGTCATGTGTCTGGAGCACCCGCTATCCAACATCCATTGGTCCAAATCTTTATGTTCCTACACATAAAGAGTTTTGTTGATTTGGATCCAATTAGAATCAGGAATAGCCTAAATTGATTTTCACAGCCTAGTCTGTCTCAGCCAAATCTAGGGTTATCAATCACGTTAGCCTTATAGGTTTTGTGAGACAGGTTTTA
>JAGFNQ010002231.1:0-36212 GCA_024364735.1 Boesenbergia rotunda
TATCATTTTGTTCTTCTAATTTTTCTCTAATTTATTAATTTCATCGTTGACAAAAAGCCAACAAACATTGACAACTCGAGAAATGGTCGATAAAGCGCTCATGAGACAGACACTGTCTTACAAGGTAATCAGGAACTACTTCGTGTACGAGCACACGAAAGGTGAATACTGCCTCCCAAGATAACTAACAATAACTTTACGTATAATCACTTTACAAGCGGGCGCATATGAGATGAGCATTGCTTTATCATATAATGAACAACATAATGAACAACATAATTTTTCTAGGTAATTTTAAATTCGGACTAAAACCCTGTCCCTCTATATGTAAGAACCACGGACGGCGTACGCCATCCCACCCCACCGACAGCGCTGCGATATCGATCCGACCGATCAATGGCGGCCGACGGCGCATCAGCCCTTTCATCCAATACTGATCCTCTCCGCGTGCTCATGTTCCCTTACGTCGCCTTCGGTCACATCAGCCCTTTCATCCAGCTCGCCACCAAGCTCTCCGCCGCGGCCGCCGGGAACATCCATGTCACCTTCCTCTCCGCCGCCGCCAACGTGGCGCGCATCCGGTCGCTGCTCCCCTCTTCGTCCTCCGTCTCCGTGGTGAAGCTGCAGCTGCCAGTGGTCCCGGGACTCCCTTCGGGAGTCGAGAGCACCGCTGACCTCCCCTCCGATTCCCCTTCTGCGGAGCTTCTGAAGCTCGCCGTCGACGGGACGCGTCCCCAGGTGGACGCGCTCCTTCGCGAGCTACGTCCCCACGTCGCCGTCTTTGACTTCGCCATGCAATGGTTGCCGGAGGTGGCGGAGCCGCTCGGCGTCCGCGCTGTGTTCTTCTCCGTATTCGCCGCCGTCTCCACGGCCTACCTCACCACTCCCGCCCGACGGATCCACGGGCCGAACCCCTCCGTCGAGGACCTCAAGTCCCCGCCGGCGAAGTTCCCAGAGGCCTCCTCCATCCGCGGCGTGCCGGCCTACCAGGCGGCCGACTTCCTCTACATCTTCCGGACCCTCGCGGGGGCCTCCGTCTTCGAGCGGGCGCTCGAGTGCTTGTCGCGCAGCAGCGCCATCATGGCGAAGACCTGCGCGGAGATGGAGGGGCCCTACATCGACTACGTGGCGAGGGAGCACGGGAAACCAGTGCTGCTGGCGGGGCCCATCACGCCGGAACCACCGACAGGGGAATTAGACCCGCACTGGGCGGAGTGGCTCGGCGGCTTTCCGGCCGGCGCGGTGGTGTTCAGCTCCTTCGGGAGCGAGACGTTCCTGAGTGAGGAAGGCGTGCGGGAGCTGCTGCTGGGGCTGGAAATGACGGGGATGCCCTTCCTGGCGGTGCTGAACCAGGCGAAGGTGGAGGAGTTGGGGCGGCTGCTGCCGGAGGGGTGGGCGGAACGGGTGAAGGGACGGGGGCTGGTCCACAGCGGGTGGGTCCAGCAGCAGCACATCCTGCGGCACGACAGCGTGGGCGTGTTCCTGTGCCACGCGGGGCTGAGCTCGGTGATGGAGGCGGTGGCGGCGGGGTGCGGGCTGGCGATGCTGCCGCAGAAGGGGGACCAGTACCTGAATGCGAGGCTGTTCGCGGGGGACATGGGCATCGGGGTGGAGGTGGAGAGGCGGGAGGAGGACGGGGGATTCACGAAGGAGGCGGTGTGTTCGGCGGTGAGGGAGGTGACGGTGAGCGAGGAGGTGAAGGAGAAGCACGCCAAGTGGAGGAAGTTCCTGCTGGACAAGGAGAAGCAGGAGGGCTTCGCCGCGGGGCTGTTGGACGGCCTCCGCAAGCTGGCAAATCTGTAATTTCGGCTGCATGCTTCCAGATTGAAGATGCCCGTTTTAATTAATAAATAAATTGTAGTACTGGTTTGTAATAATTTTAAATTTTTAAGCTGCTGTTGGGTAAGGGATAATGTCTGTAATGAAGTATGTAATGTAATTAATATTATATTACTATGTTTAATAATGAGTTGTATGTAATCTTTAATAATCATTATGACTGTGTTTGGTGAGGAGTAATCTATCCTGTAATATAATTAAAGATTGGCGGCTGACGACCGACAACGACAACCGATGATCACGGTTGGCGACCGACGACCGTCGCCGGTCGATCGGCGATCGATAACCACGTCCGACGACCGACGACTGCCACCGGCCGGCCGACGAGCCCATGGCCACGAAGGATTCTGCCGATAGATTTTAGGAATAGAGGGTAGGAAATGTAATCGGATTATATGATTTTAGTTTTGTAATTGAGATTATAAATCTTGAATCACTTTTCTAATTGAAATTTCATTACATTATAATTTTAAAATTATTCTAAACAAAAGAATGTAACTTGTAATGTAATATTGATTACATTATAGGATGAATTATCTCTCACCAAACGCAGTCTTAAAGAAAATGATATCTTCATTAAAAAATCTCAAGAAAAAAATTGAATAAATGATATGATATTTTATATGTAACAATCTTCGACAGATTCATCATGCTTCCAGAATATAATTTGATTCGGGATAGTAGCCGGATGTCATCGATGATGTTCAGATGACAATCAATCATGTATATATAAAATGTCACGTCATTCATTAGGTATTTAATTAAATTTTTTCACTGAAAGCTCAACATTTAAGTCCCTGGCCTTGAGCTAAGGGGCAAGGACAATAATGCAAGCTTAAATTTAAAAAACAAAAAACAAAAGTAACGGATGGCTTTCGACGATCCATTTAATTTTAAGCAATTTTTTTATGAATCATTAAAAAGTATTCGTACGATTTCAAGGCCTTCTCAAAGTTATTCAAGGTCTAGGCGAAATAAATAAATAATTTTTAATATAAAAAAATTACTCTTTTTCATTCGTACTTGGAAATCGATCGAGTTTAATTTTTTTTTTAAAAAAAAATTTGTATATAAAATTTTATTTTCTAATTTGTTGAGATGAAAAATGTTAATTAAATTTTTATATCAAGTTTTAATAATAAATTTTTTACAATGGATTAAATTTTTAATTATTTAATTTTCTAGTAAAAATTTAATTGGTTTTTATTTAAATTTTTAATTATATTATTTACTGAGTTTTGATTTTAAATATTAATAATAAATCTATCAGCACATTTTTTTAGATTGAATAAATTCTTCATTTTTTCATATATTGTGTATATCCAGAATAATATTTTTTAGAAACATATTTATCTCAAATAATAATAAAAAAATATAAGTTTACAATCTTATCAAAAATTAAAGAAAAATTTAATTTATACTATGTAATTTCAATTTAATGATATTGTTTCGGAAGGAATCATCGGCGATGATCAATCACTGAGGCTCAGCCCTTGTGAAGGTTACTACGTCGAGGAGAAACTTGGGGGGTCCTGCGAAAGTAACACAAGCGTTAGGGGACACGCCGGCAGGGGTCCGGCGAAGTTCACTCCGACGCTCTAGTTAGTAGGTTGTCCGAAGAGTAATCGTGGTAAGAAAGGAAGACAGTATGTAAAAATGAGAGATTGTCCCCCTCTTACCGGAGGAGTTGGACTATCATTTATACTGGCGTCCGCAGACTAGTCGTGTCCCCTTTTATCAGTGCAACATCTTCGATATTTAGGCCACTCCCCCTGCTTCGGTGATGAAGGGATATCCTTTGAAATAGTATGCGCCGTTAACGCTATCTCTCTCGTTGAGACATTTGGGGGATGCGTGAACTTTTTTAGCGGGGACAATTGTCCGCACCAATCGGGGGGGGGGGGGGGGTCGGGACCCAATGTCGGATGTTGCGAGGACTCCGCCTCCCGAGGTGAGCTCGGGGGTCTTTGGGTGTGTTAGAGTTCGGTGATCCAAATTCTATTTAATCCGTTAATATTTATTAGATATTTTCTTATTAATATGTTAATTAACAGATTCTTTATAAATATATTAATTAACAGTTTCGTTATTAATTTTTTATTTGATTAAATATTCTAAGGTTCCTATAAATTGTGTATCTCATGGACAAGTTAGATTAATCAATGAAGAAGGTTATTTGGTTACCTCTTCTTTCATTCTCTCTACCTCTCTTTTCTTTCTACTTCTATTTACTTTATCAAAGCCGCCGACTTTGTATTCCATCGCTCTTAGTGATTTTTCCTCCTCTGTCCGTAGTTTTTTCCCGTCAAGAGTTTTTCACTTAAATTTGGTGAGTTCTCTATTATTCTTGTTATGGATTTTCGTGTTAATCTCGTTACAAGTGGTATCAGAGCAAGGTTGGTTTTATTTTTTTGTGGATGTCAACCGAGATTAATAACAACGGCAAGCATGAAGGAGAAATCCGCTGTTCTAGAGAAGTCTGGTGAGGCTGATGTTATCGAAAATCACAGTAATGGTGAACTTCTCGTTGCCTCTGATGTTGATTTGAAGCAGAGTGAGGAATAAATTCTTGATTCTGGCTATACGTTTCATATGTGTCCCAATCGGGATTGGTTTTCAACATATGAAATGGTTTCGAGTGGTGTCGTTTTGATGGGCAATAATGCATCCTGCAGAATCGCTGGTATTGGCACGATCAGAATTAAGATGTTTGATGGTGTCATTCGAACACTTGGTGATGTGAGGCACATCCCTGATTTGAAGAGAAATATGATCTCTTTGAGTATTCTTGATTCTAAAGGGTACAAGTACACTGGTGAAGGTGGAACTGTGAAGATCAGTAAAGGGTCTCTTGTTGTGATGAAGGGACTAAGGAGAACCGCCGATTTATATGTTCTGCAGGGATCTACAGTAATAGGTGATGTTGCCGTCGCAAGGTCGTCTATGTTTGATTCCGATGTTACAAGACTTTGGCATATGCGTTTGGGTCATATGAGTGAAAATGACATTGTTGAATTGAGCAAGAGAGGACTTCTTGAAGGTCAAAGTATTACAAACCTAAAGTTCTGCGAGCACTGTGTTCTTGGCAAGCAGAAAAGAGTCAAGTTCTCAGTTGGCATTCATAACACAAAGGGTGTGCTAGACTACATTCACTCTGATTTGTGGGGGCCTTCTAGAGTACCATCTAAAGGTGGTGCGCTCTATATGTTGACTATTATTGATGATTTCTCAAGAAAAGTTTGGGCATTCTTTTTAAGACATAAAAGTAATGTTTTTACTACCTTTAAGGAGTGGAAGGTCATGATCGAGAAGCAGACAGGGAGGCAATTAAAGCATCTTCGAACTGATAACGGATTGGAGTTTTGTTCTGATGAGTTTAATACCTTATGCAGAGCTGAAGGTATTGTAAGGCATCATACAGTTTGACATACTCCTCAACAGAATGGTGTAGTAGAGAGGATGAATAGGACTTTGATGGAGAAGATGCGTTGTATGCTTCTTAATGCTGGGCTACCGAAGTTTTTCTGGGCAGAAGCCGCTGTGTATGCTTGTTATCTTGTAAATCGCTCTCCATTAATTGCTATTGAAAGGAAAACACCACAAGAGGTATGGTCTGGTACTCCTAGTTATTCTGATTTGAAAATTTTTGGATGTCCTGCGTATGCTCATATTGATAATGGGAAGTTGGAGCCTCGTTCGGTGAAGTGTATATTTATAGGCTTTAGACAAGGAGTGAAGGGATACAAACTTTGGTGTCCAGAGACCGGGAAAGTCATCATCAGTAGAGATGTTATCTTTGATGAGACTAGCATGCTTCAGGGGTCTCCATCTAAAACTCTTTCTGAGGAAGATAAGCAGAAGACAAGCACACAGGTGGAGATTGAGCCGATATCTACAGAGACTACTCCAGAGCCTATTTTAGATGTTGTGGATGGAACGAGCTCATCACAAGCATCTTCATAATATTCCATTGCAAAAGATAGGTCTCGAAGAGAAATTAGACGCCCTCAGAGATATGCAGAGGCTGATTTGGTCGCTTATTTTTTAAACGTAGCTGAGGAGATTGATTTCGGTGAAGAACCTGAGACGTATTCAGAAGCAATTAGCTGCGATAATTCTGGTAAGTGGATAATTGCTATGCAGGAGGAGATGGAGTCACATGGTAAGAACGACACATGGGACTTGGTGAAATTACCTACGGGTAAGAAAGCTGTTCGCTGCAAGTGGGTATTTAAAAGAAAGGAGGGAATACCGGAAGTTGAAGAAGCCAGGTACAAAGCTAGTCTAGTTGCTAAAGACTTCAGTCAGATTCCAGGAGTAGACTTCATTGATGGATTTTCCCTAGTTGTAAGCATAGTACGATTCGAGCCTTCCTTGGTATTGTGGTTATGCATGACTTAGAGTTGCAGCAGCTGGATGTGAAGACAGTATTCTTACATGGGGTACTTGAGGAAGAAATCTATATGTAACAACCAGAAGGTTTTGAAGTCTCAGGAAAAGAGGATTATGTATGCTTGCTGAAAAAGTCCCTTTATGGTTTGAAGCAGTCACTGTTAGTGATATGAGAGAAGTGTCCTAAGGCAATCATCTTATGATTGTAATCATTTATTTTAATAAATGAATATTCACTATTTGAGTATACATGTTTGTGTATTTGATTGAGATCTTAAACTCATTTACTGAATGTCCGCAATACAATTCACAGCATGAGTGAATTTGTGATGAATTCACAACTAATGATTATCTCTACATGTTCAATTATGAAGTATTGAAATTGTCCCTAGTCGATGAATTGATAAATACGGACACTATCAATTCTGTTGAGACTAGCATGAGTTATTCTCTAATCAGCTGATTCTCACTGGCTGGTGACATTGAGATGTCCGGAGATAAACATGAATGCTAGTTAAGGGAACTAGTTCATTGGAGTGACTGGCTGTAAAACTTCATATGGTAGTCTACATATAGATATGTCAGTGAAGTTCTTACTGCAGCTTAAGTGCGATGTTCCTTTGACTTGCGGTGTTCAAGTCATCTTGGTCATGGAGACTTATACTTTGACATCTTAAGCAAGCGTCTCCAAGGAGGTGTGGACCCAGGATGATTGGGTATAAGCCGAAGTGCCCGAAGATGTTTGAACAGCCTACAAAGGATTCACCACTCCTTGCGAGGAGATGTATACCCGAGGCCTATCATCGGATTGTTACTCGAAGCCTCTGGCCAGAGCATGATATGTTCAGAGTATAAATCTCTTAAATACATGTGCGTAATTAGAATCCGTAGGACGAGAAAACGTTACTTGGGCTAGGTGTGACGTAGTCAGTCTAGTGGGGACTGACACACATAGACCATGTCCTGAACCAAATGGGTATAAGATGGTGAAGGGAATGGGGCACGATTCATTATAGCTGCTGAAGGGTTTCAGAATTGTTTCTGAGGTCAACCGTTGATCTTTCGATTAATTGGGGATCATGATGTACTACTAGGTGTCACTCATGATTGTTCTATAATTGATTAATTATAGACGGTCAACATAAATCGAAAGCCTATTTAGTCACACGCACTACGAGTAATCCGAGGGATTTAAAACGAGTTGAAAATTGGATTTTTCAATCAAGAGAGATTAGGTTTGGTTGAGCCAAACGATAAGTCGAATCTGAATTTTTTCAGAGACGTATCAGAAGCGTAAAATGGCTAAGTCTTTTGAAGACTTAATAGATGAATTAAATAAGTGTAATTCATTGGGGCGTGGCTTGGATGGGCCGGCCAAAGAGGGCCTCCATCCTCTTTGCTTGGTCGGCCACAACAAAGGGAGAGAATTAAGTTTTTGTTTCAATTTATAAAATAAACCAAGTGTGGTTTGTTTTATAAAATTATGGATGATATAAATTTTTATATAATAAATCAAGGTTTGGTTTATTTTTCATGGAAATTAAAATGAACCAGGGATTGGTTTATTTTATAAAATCAATCATGGATTGATTTACCATGATAAGGAAATTTATTCCATAGGAGAGAAGAGACTTGATTGATTTTTTATCATGAATTAAAATATGATTTTAACCATGATATAAAATCAAACTTGGTATGATGAAATAAGTTATTCCATATTTGAGAGGCTTGATGGTTGAGAGGCCACTATATAAAGGACCCAAGGCAAGGCTTGGGTGTGAGTCGTAGAGATGAAGGCATATGCTCTCTCCCTCTCTTTCTCTCCTTCTCTTCTCCCCTTCTTGCCGTGCGCCAACCAACCCCAAGAAGGAGCACCAGCCGGCCGCCCCTTCCCTTTCCCTGTCGACCACCACCTGCTGCCGGAGAAGGAAGCTCCGACCATCTCTTGGCCGGAAGAAGGTGCTGCCGGAATTAGAGTTTGCCGCAAGGATCTTTTTGCCGCAAGCCTCTTCTTTTGCTTCGCCGGAATTTTGATTCCGGCCATCCTTTTGTGGTTAGTCTTCCGACTTCTCTCTTGTTTTTTCTTGTCGCGTTCTCGGAGAATCTAGTAGTTCTCGAGAACACGAAACTCGTGGCTTTGCGAAGTCATCCCGATGATACTCGGCGTAGACGCGAATAGAGGCGGAGCTTCCAAGGGATGCTTACGGTTGGATCTCGTCCCTTCCTTCGAGTTACGCGAGGTAATACGTAAATTAGTTTATGTTTCTGCAAAATTTCAAATATATGATCATGTCTACACAAGATAAAATTGCATGCTTAGATGTATGGTTAAATAATTTGAGAAATTATATATGCTAAACCTTCCGCCGCACGTAATTAATTTTAAAATTACGAACCCGCATCCATGTCAACATGCACCCGGTCCCAACAGTCACGTAGGCAATGGTATAAAAGGTTTGATTCGTTTATGATCACTCGTGATTTCAGAAGAAGCAGCTTTGACAGTTGTGCCTACTTTAAGAAAAATGATGATGGATCATTTGTTTATCTACTCTTATATGTTGATGATATGTTGATTGCGGCCAATAATAAGGAAGAGATAAGAAAGGTCAAAACCCAACTAAGTAAAGAATTTGAGATGAAAGATTTGGGAGCTGCAAAGAAAATACTTGGGATGGAGATTCTGAGAGACAGAAAGGCAGGAAAATTATACCTAAGTCAAAAAGGGTATATCGAGAAAGTACTTCATCGGTTTAACATGCATTCTGCCAAGTCTGTTAGTACTCCGTTAGCTGCACACTTTAGACTTTCAGCTGATTTATGTCCGCAGTCAGATGATGAAGTTGATTATATGTCACGGGTTCCATATTCTAGTGCAGTGGGATCCCTCATGTATGCTATGGTTTATACACTCCCAGATTTATCACATGCAGTGTGTACAGTTAGTAGATACATGACAAATCCTGGTAAAGAGCATTGGAAGACAGTTCAGTGGATTTTCAAATACTTACGAGGGACTTCTGATTTTTGTTTGCATTTTGGGAGTAATAGAGATGCAATTATTGGATATGTTGATTCTGACTTTGCAGATGACCTTGATAAAAGAAGATCACTTACGGGGTACGTGTTCACTGTTGGTGGTTGTGATATCAGTTGGAAAGCTACTTTGCAGAATACAGTTGCTTTGTCCACTACAGAGGCTGAGTATATGGCTATTACGGAAGCTTGTAAGGAAGCTATTTGGTTGAAAGGACTCTTCAGTGAGCTTAGCGAAGACTTGCAGATTACTACAGTCTTTTGTGATAGTCAGAGTGCCATTTTCCTCACGAAGGATCAGATGTTTCATGAGAGGACAAAGCACATTGATGTGAGGTATCATTTTATACGTGATGTTATTGCTCGTGGTGATATTATTGTCAGGAAGGTCAGTACTCATGATAATCCTATTGATATGATGACTAAGTGACTTCCTATAGCCAAGTTTAAGTATTGCTTGGACTTGGTTGGTGCTAAATGCTGAGATTTACCTGTGGGGTTTTTTGTGGAAAAGGTGGAGAGTGTTCTTTTGAAGATTTGTGGAATTCGACTCAAGGTGGAGATTGTTAGAGTTCGGTGACCCAAATTCTGTTTAATCCGTTAATATTTATTAGATATTTTCTTATTAATATGTTAATTAACAGATTCTTTATAAATCTGTTAATTAATAGTTTCGTTATTAATTTTTTATTTGACTAAGTATTCTAAGGTCCCTATAAATTGTGTATCTCATGGACAAGTTAGATTAATCAATGAAGAAGATTATTTGGTTATCTCTTCTTTCTCTCTACCTCTCTTTTCCTTCTACTTCTCTTTACTTTATCAAAGCCGCCGACTTTGTATTCCATCGCTCTTAGTGATTTTTTCTCCTCTGTCCGTGGTTTTTTTCCATCAAGAGTTTTCCACTTAAATTTGGTGAGTTCTCTATTATTCTTGTTGCTGTTTTTCGTGTTAATCTCGTTACAGGGTGCGATATCTCTCGAAGTATTCTCAAGGCTCAACCCCCCGGGGGCTACCGAGAGGGAACTTCTGACTGACCTCCCCGAGCGCGCCCCCGAAAGGGGGCCCAGGGCCCGAGAAGGAGACCATGTCGTGTCCCTAGCTTCTTCATCCCTCGTGCCGGGTACGGGCTATCCAGCCCAATCAGATATTTTAAAGTTGGATTATTACCTGCATAAATATTATAAAAATAAATAAATATCAAATTTTAAGATACTTTGATATCTAAAAGACTGGTATTCTATTTATATTTCTATAAATAAAAAAAATCTAATTCAAGTTCTTAGTTTTTATAGAAGAAAAAGAAAAGAGCATGGAAAAAAATATTATCAGCGAAGAAAAATAACGCCTTATTTTTCGATTAGTTTAGAACAATAACTAAGGTTTAATCAAGTTGTAAAAAACGTTGAAAAAATAAAATAAAAAAGTAATAAAATTTCATTTAAAATGGTGGAAGGGAATTGATATAATTTGTTAAGAGAGTGAAGGGAATGGAAGGGAATACAATTAATAAGGAAGTAAATTAATAAAAAAAGTAATAATTAAAGTTAATAATCTAAAATGGATAGTGAGATTTTATAAAATAATGATATTAAATATTTTTGTAAAATTAATAGGCCACAATAAATTAGGAGCCTAGGCATAGTCCTTAATTGCTTATGCCTCGAGCTGGTCCATGACGATCTAAAAGTTCTGAGTCTTAGAATTCGTATTTTATTTGATGAAAAATTTCTATAAATACATCGTAGTTGAGGATTAAATTGAAAATATCTGCGATGATGATTAATTGTCCTACCGCAACATCGTAATCCTAGAGACACAATAATGTCAGCTAAAGCGTTTGGGCAATAATGTAATATTTACAAGGAAATCATTAAATAGATGTTTTAATAATAATAATAATAATAATAATAATAATAATTATTATTATTATTATTATAACAGGGCACTATCCAATATATCCATTCTAGCCCCTCAGACGTCGTGCGCGTCTTTCTTATTCCACCGATATACTCTTCCGCAGCCTTCGCATCTTTCAGATGCACCGAGTCTGTCAGCTCCCTTCCCACGACATACTTCTCGTCTGCTGCGTCTTCCTCTCAACTTCTTATGCTCTTAGCTCCTGCACACTTAGATATAGAGATCAAATATCAGTAGGACCTAACTTGACTCGATTGACCACATCAAAACCATCCCAAGGTACATTTAATTTTTCTTTTGCTTCGAGGATTTCTTTTGTCCTACATCTCATTAAACTTATTAGACTTAATTTATTTGTTTAAATTTCCTTACCATATAGGTTGTTTCCTTTTCATTGGTTGAAGATTCCTCCTCCGGTTGGACCCTCCTTGTGGCTAGGGTGATGTTGTTCATCTTTTTCCTTCTTGATCCTGTATATCTAGATTCGTGAAGCTTAAAAGTAGAAAAAAAAAGTTTTCCAATGTACTTACCTCAAAATCATTGAAAATGTAGTAGGAGTCGACTAACGACATCCATTATGGTATTCTGGGAAAACATTTAAGGCATACCTTAATGATTCTTGGTTTGCTATCTTTTCACCGAGATTCATGAGACTAGTGATTAACTCTTTTATGAAGTTCAACTACCATTTCTCCTTCCTTCATTTGGAGATTAGTTTGCTCGCTTCGTAGTATATCACGTCGTACCGGTTTTGCTTCTGAAGTCTCCTTGTGTAACTCTAGGAATTTTTTTAGGGCTCTTTTTCGCTGATACGTATGTGCCAATCCGGTTACCTTCGAGATAGTAGCACGGTTTGTAGATGGAACTCTGTTTTTCCATTAGTTACAAATTCAGTTTGGTCCTTTTTCGACTAGAGGTGTTTTTCCTTGTCTTCGGGTGTTACAAAACTGTTTTTTATTATTAAAAGCAATTCAAAATCAGTTTTGAAAAATACCTCCATGCGACGCTTCCACATTGCTAACACTCTCCCAAATTTTGATGGGTAGATACTTGATCCAGTAATCATTTTATTGTTTTATTTGGCGGTTAGTCCTTCAAAATCTAACCTCGCTCTAATACCAATTGTAAGGATTGGTCAGCCGGTAAGAGGGAGTGAATTATCCTGTAAGAATAAACTAATCTTTTGCTTTCTTTAACAAAGATAGAGTTAGTTGTAGCAAAATAAATCAATAACATAAGCAAAAGGAAGAGGCACAAAATATACTTGGTTTGTAACCTGGGTGGTTGCTAATCCAAAGTAAATTAAAGTGCAATCTCCAAATCGATTGCTTGTGGGAGGAGAAGCCTCTTACACACTTGCAGACGTAAAGAAAACAACAAAAATCTAACAGTAGAATGATTACAATTCGAATTGATCAATTGCTCTGAGTTTAGGGGCTTATTTATATCCCCTGGGAAAACTTATTGGCGTGCTGACGTGGTACATCACGAGCGCCCAAGTGCACACGGGCGCTTGAGTTTAGTCAATGTCTATCTACGTTGCAATGGCTAGAAAATAGCTTATTTTTGCGATAAGTATCAGGTCTCGTACGCCCGTATGAACTCGATTGCCTAAATTCACTCGGGCACCTAGAAGCTAACTGGTCAACTCCAGTTGACTAGCCTTCTTCTAGGCACCTGGGTGATCTCCAGCCAACCAGAGTTGGGCTCTCCCGAATCCGTCTCCGGCTTTCTTCTCGAATAGACTTCCACCCTAGCTTCTTGTCCATCGGACGTCACGCGCGTCTTTCTCGCTCATCGGTGTACTCTTCTGCAGCCTTCGCGTTGTTAGTAATATGAGAGAAGTGTCCTAAGGCAATCGCCTTATGATTGTAATCATTTACTTTAATAAATGAATATTCACTATTTGAGTATATATGTTCATGTATTTGATTGAGATCTTAAACTCATTTATTGAATGTCCGCAATACAATTCACAGCATGAGAGAATTTGTGATGAATTCACAACTAGTGATTATCTCTACATGTGCAATTGTGAAATATTGAAATTGTCCCTAGTCGATGAATTGATAAATACGGACACTATCAATTCTGTTGAGACTAGCATGGGTTATTCTCTAATCAGCTGATTCTCACTGGCTGGTGACATTGGGATGTCTGGAGATAAACATGAATGCTAGTTAAGGGAACTAGTTCATTGGAGTGACTGGCTGTAAAACTTCATATGATAATCAACATATAGATATGTCAATAAAGTTCTTACTGCAGCTTAAGTGTAACGACCCAGCCCCTTGGCCCCTTGGGCGGCCCAACTGGCGGCCCATTAGGCGGCCCTCGGCCCCTTGGGCGGCCAAATCCCATTTGGCGGCCCCTTTGGCGACCTCTTGGGCAGTCGTTACTTACAAGTACTTCCCACCCCTGGCCAGTGGATTTTTGCCTTTCCCAGGATTCGAACTCTAGACCTCCAGGCTAAGTACTAAAGTTCCTGAATCCTGGTACCAATTGAGCTATAAATTGTCACGCCCCGAGACCATGGGAGCCGCTGATCCAATATAAAATCGGACAATACCTCCCCTATCCGGCGGACAATTTACACAAACACACAATATCTAAACCACACACAATATATATATTTGCACAACCACGCAGTTAAATGGCCTCAGGCCTCAAATCCATGCAGAGATAATAGGTATATAACTATAACCGTCGTAAAACCAATCTACGAACTCACCTGAGCTGCCAGGGGGCAGGAACAAAGCCGAAATCCCATGAAGTCCAACATAGGACTCAAAAGTACAATACCATCAAATAAAACATGAATACATGTTCGAAACATGGCAACGGAAGCAAAGTATATAACATAGGGTCCATAAGCAAAACAACGTAAAATAAAACCAAGCAGAGCTCCTCCGGAGCTGGGGACTGGCTGCTAGGGATCTCCTGGCAGGCATCAACCTGAAATAAAATGTATGGCAACGGGGTGAGTCCATAGCTCAGCGAATACCCAACAGATATGCATAGAAAGTTATACCAACAATAAGGGTTCAGCTAATACAGTCTCATATCAACAAGAGGGAAAGACTAGAACTGAAAATACTGAGGTAGATACATACCAGAATCCATCTAACCTGAAAAGAGGGTAATAAGTACCAAGGGAATATCAATAGACATATAATCTCAGATAACAAGTCTCCAGAATATGCATGTCAAATAAGTGCAGCAATCAAGTGCAGCAAACAATGCACAATGCAAAATATGCACATGGTGCAATGCCATGGTCACCCCCTAACTCCAGTCAAGCCACCGAGACAGGCGATACTGTGTCGGCCGAGTGGGTAGAGCTGTGACACTGTCCGCACTCTGCCATCACTGCTCCTGAGTGACCGAGTGGACAGGATGCTGGTGGAGCTATCGCTCCGCCCCATGTATATATGGGGGAGATATCTCTCTCATCTTCTCTGGTCTATGGGTAGAGAAGGGATCCCTGCTTGCTACCATGCTCCGAAACCACTACCCCTGAGCGGATGAGCGGAGCAATACAGAGCAAATGCACACACCCAGCGGTATCCACTAACCCATGAGTGGACGTGTGTGCATATCATGTGCCGGAAGACGATTAGGCTCAACCACAAGGGAGTCGCTGATCGCCGGCATGCAACAATGCAAGGATGGTGTATGATAGATACACATACCTCCCTCCCCAAGTCCTCAGTATACTAAGTCTCAGTCTGAGATCCTATAACAGGAAATACAGGTAACCTACAAGGTATACTGACTGGAAACTACAAATCCCTCAAGGTCAAAGGCAGGAGATACAACACGATCTCTAAGCATACATATAGTTATAACAATACCTGAGACTGTATGGAACTACAACATAATAACTCAAGGGTAAACCACATGTATCCAGAACAAGTATAATAACTCAGGGATAAACAACAAGTATCCAGAACAGGTATAATAAACAGGGATAGTGTATAATCTTACTGCTATCTATAACAGTCTATGCATAATCACATGACAATATCAAAAGAGATAAGTCAAAGGGTACCCGCCTCCAAGAGTGTATAAATCCGTATCAAGCCGGAAGAACCACCCGCCAATAATCCGCAACCGTAAAACAGATCAAGTCCCTGTATCAGAGATAGATTCAATTAGCTATTATAAAAATAACTAGCTAATGAATCCCTAATCCATTTTAGGGTTAACCTAATCCGTCCTTATCCATTTAATTACGCCTGATTAACTGGCACAGTTTCTAATTACTTCTCGTAATTAAAATTAGGTCCAAATCCAAATTCAAACACTAACACAAGACCCATGAACAAACCTAATTATTTCCCTCATAAATTCAAATCATGGTCTAATTCAAATTCACAGAGCTTACCTTAATAAGCTCACGGTAGGGATCTTCTACAGCTCCACCACAGCAGGATTCAACTCCGATCCACTAATCATATCTGAGCAACAACAGAAGACATTCAACTTCAGTAGCTAATCCAAATGAAGGAGTTGCTACAACAATGCAATTCACACTCCATATTCCCTAGTTTTCATTGATCATAGATTTCTAACAGAGTCAGAATCTATTACAATTAAAATCAATACCTTACCTCGGATCAGAACTCTCCCCGCTGCTCCACCCAGAAGTTAACTAACGGCCGCCTCCCAGTGATCTGAAGACAAACACGCCAGGATGAAATCAGGGTAGGGAAATCGATCAGTCAATCCCTAGCAATACACCAAACTCAAACTCCGAATCCAACAAACAACACCCATTTATCAATCAAAGAGAGGCAGACCCCTGAGCTACACGATCATCCCTTACCTCGATTTGGTGCCTCGGTGGAATTCAAATCAGAGAAACGAACTTCCAGCCACTGAGGAAGATCCTAGCCTGCCCAGCCTCGGATCCCAGCCTGAACGCAGGGCTCGACTCTGCTAGCACACGCGAGGAGAGGAGGAGAAAGAATCGGTTACTTCCGCTGCGACCTAGGGCTCCTCGGCGCCGGTGGACACTCTGTAGAACCCCAAATCGAAGGAGAGGCGATGAAGAGTAGTCGCTGACGACGATGGTTGCTGCGGCTAGGGCACGCGCGCGAAGGAGAAAAGGGGTGCGGCTTCGTCGGCTGCGGCGAGTGAGGCGGCTTGGATCGGGTAGGGAAGGAGACGCAAGTGATGAACCCGAGCCCTAAACAGCCCCTTTTTATACTTGCCTTTTTGCATTTTAGTCCACCCATTTTCAATCTAATCGCAAGGATGCCCCTAGTTTTAAGCCTAATTACTTTTTAGTCCTCGTAATTGTTTGTCTTATTAACTTTTGATCCCTAAATGTGTGTCTAGGGACTCGGAAGCCCCGGAACCTATCCGGTAATCCTCCAAAAATTTCCGGAACCTAATCAAAAGTGTCGGATTTAACATTAAGTGCGATGCTCCTTTGACTTGCGGTGTTCAAGTCATCTTGGTCATGAAGACTTATACTTTGACATCTTAAGCAAGCATCTCCAAGGAGGTGTGGACTCAGGATGATTGGGTATAAGCCGAAGTGCCCGAAGATGTTTGAACAGCCTACAAAGGATTCACTACTCCTTGCGAGGAGATGTATACTCAAGGCCTATCGTCGGATTGTTACTCGAAGCCTCTGGCCAGAGCATCATATGTTCCGAGTATGAATCTCTCAGAAACATAAGAGTAATTAGAATCTGTTAGACGAGAAAGACATTACTTGGGCTAGGTGTGACGTAGTCAGCCTAGTGAGGACTGACACATATAGACCGTGTCCTGAACCAAGTGGGTATAAGATGGTGAAGGGAATGAGGCACGATTCATTAAAGCTGCTGAAGGGTTTCAGAATTATTTATGAGGTCAACCGTTGATCTTTCGATTAATTGGGGATCATGATGTACTACTAGGTGCCACTCATGATCGTTCTATAATTGGTTGATTATAGACGGCCAACATAAATCGAAAGCATATTTAGTCACACGCACTACGAGTAATCCGAGAGATTTAAAACAAGTTGAAAATTGGATTTTCCGATCAAGAGAGATAAGTCGAATCTGAATTTTCAGAGACACATCGGAAGCATAAAATGGTTCAGTCTTTTGAAGACTTATTGAATGAATTAAATGAGTTTAATTCGTAAGGTTATGGCTTGGGTTTGGCCGGCCAAAGAGGGTTCGCACCCTCTTTGTTTGGCCGGCCACAATAAAAGGGGAGAACCAAATTGTTTGGTTCAAATTATAAAATAAACCGCGCGTGGTTTCTTTTATAAAATTATGGATAAAGAAATTTATATAAACAGATTTATTTTTCATGGAAATTAAAATGAACCATGGATTGATTTATTTTATTTTATAAAATCAATAATAGATTGATTTACCATGATAAAGAAATTTATATAAACGGATTTATTTTTTATGGAAATTAAAATGAACCATGGATTGGTTTATTTTATTTTATAAAATCAATAATAGATTGATTTACCATGATAAAGAAATTTATCTGAAGAAATTTATATAAAGAAATTTATATAAAGAAGTTTATATAAAGAAATTTCTTTCCATAAGAAAAGGGAGACATGGTTGTTTTATTGTAAATTAAATTATGATAAAAACTTGGAATAATGAAATAATTCATAGAAAAATTTATAAGATAAATTTCTTATGAAAATTTATTTCGTTAAAAGGAGACTTGGCGATTAAGAGGCTACTATATAAAGGCACCAAGGCAAGGCTTGGAAATTAATCGAAGAGATCAAGGATTCTTGCCTAGCCTCTCTCCCTCTCCTTCTCTCCCTCTCCCTCCTCTAGTGGCGCCGGCCCTAGAGGCCCTCCTTTTGGTTGCCGTGAGCTTCCACCACCAAGAAGAGGCCGAAGAAGAAGAAGCGGGCGCGACTCCTTCCTTCCTCCCGGAATCTTGATTCCGTTCTTCGTTTGGTGGTTAGTCTTTCCATCTCGCTCTTGGTATTCTTGTCGTGCCTTTTGAGAATCTAGTAGTTCTTGTCGGCACGAAACTCATGGCTTTGCGAAGTCATCCCGAAGAAAACTCGGCGTGGACGCGAATAGAGGCGGAGCTTCCAAGGGACGTTATGGTTGGATCTCGTCCCTTTCTACGAGTTACGCGAGGTATTAAGTAAATTAGTTTACTTTCTGCAAAATTTTAAATGTATGATCATGTCTCCACAACATAAGGTTGCGTGCTAGATACGTGGTTAAAATAATTTGAGAAATTATTTATGCTAAATCTTCCGCTGCACGTAATTAAAATTTAAAATTACGAACCCGTATCCATGTCAACATGCACCCGGTCCCAACACGCGTCCCTTGGATGCATCGAGCCCGTCAGCTTCCTTCCCGCGCATCCTTCTCGTATGTTGCGTCTTCCGCTCGATTTCCAGTGCTCCTAAACTCCTGCACCCTTAGACATAGAGATCAAATACTAATATGGCATAATTTGACTCGGTTGATCACATCAAAATCATCCGCGAGTACTTATACCTCATGCCCACAATGGTTTGAGTTTTTTTGTTTAGCTTTTATCTTTTACAAACCTTTCCAAATATCTTGCATTGGAGATGCCCTTAGTTTTCTCTTTGTCAATTTATTTGGGTCTCATGGGATAGACAGATGGCTAACGCGTATAATATTGTCACATTGAGGTCTGAGGATTAAAACCTAATAAAGTCAGTGCATCTATCCTCCTCACGTGCTAGCTACAATAGGCGAAATAGTAGCCCCCGTAATTTACCTTTTCAGTGTTGAACCTAGGATGGATTGATAGGGGTGTTAAAGGTAAGCGAATCGTCATTTACCACCTCTATAGATTTATTTGAATTGGATCAACTTAAATTTTCCTCATGCGCTATCTAACTTGTCATTTCTCAAGCGTTAGGGTTTATCTAAAACTAACGGACGTACAAGAAAAAAAACTTTATTTTTATTTCTTCTTGGTATCTTTTGATTTCTTGGTTTTTAAATTTCATTATTCTTATGATATATTTATAGAGTTGAAGTTACAATTCCATATTATAACCATAATGAAATTATGTAGCTGCAGTTATATGAATATTATACGAATAAGTCAAGTTTGAGATTAATAGCTAGGAAACAGTATCTGTCATAAATTGTAAAACTATGAAATCATACCAAAAGGTGGAACCGTCATCTTAGCGGTCCCCTAATTCCGGCCCCATAGATTTCCAGAAGAAGATAAACTACGATTATTACATAAAATTATGAAATCATAGTTTATATGTGTAGTGGCTACAACGTTATAGAAACTATAAAATTTAGCTATTACGAATTTTATAACAATTATAATTTTATAATTATTATAATGTGAATATTTTAGATGAATAAGTTAAAATTTATATAACAACTATAAAATTATAATTATTTAATACAATATGAATATTAATTATGAATATTAGATGAACAATTTAAATTCGTATTGTAATAACTAAGAATCACAGAGACGTTAGGTAGCTGAACTTTGTGCGTGAATAAAATGAATTAAGGATCAAATTAAAATAAAAAATTAATTCTTGTTTATGCTAAATTATAGATCGTTAAATATTAATGCATACAAAAAAAGTAACGAAAAGTGTTTTAATAATAATAATAAAAATAAAAATAGGGAAAATTTTATACTTGCAATTTAAAACGAAGATAAAAAAAATAAAATTAAAATACTCGATTAAATTTAAATAATATATCTCCGAATGACAACTTGAGGCAGGGATAATTAATATAAGATCAATCTTATGGTTGATTTGATTTTTTTCAGTGGCACATTTGGTTCAGTGCAGGATTTGAAGTGGGTGATTTAACATGCATGGTTTTCTGTGGGTGATCTATACAGGTCGGATCCTACGTCTCACATAGGATCTTTGGCCCTCTATTTCATTTGTCGATAATCGATGAGTCATTTGATTATTAATCGGACACTATCGACAATCACCGTCCCGAACAAAATTATTCCCTGGGGTACGGTGAACCCGTACGTCAGGTATCGTCACAATTGCGATCTTACCGTATTTACCATCAAATCCGACGAGATTGTAATACGACGATTCCGACTGATTTACCGTTATCCTAGGATATCGTTTGATTCGGAACGACAATAAAAAATTATCAATAGTGTCTGATCTTCGATCGGACGACACGCCGACGATAATCGGGCACTACTGGCGGCCACCGTCCTAGACAAAATTATATCCTGGGGGTACAGTGTACCCGTCGGGTATCGTCGTAATTGCGATCTCACCGTATTCACCGTCGAATCCGACGAGATTGTAATACGGCGATTCCGACTGATTTACCGTTATCCTAGGATATCGTTTGATTCGGATCAACTATAAAAAATTATCAATAGTGTCTAATTGTCGATCAAACGACTCGCCGACTATCGCCGACGAGTGTAGGACAGGTAGGACAGGGATCTTCTAGGAGCTGATAATCCAGGACAAGTCTAATATAAATCTATCAATAATTATGAAATCGTAACTATTATAAAATTATAAGGATTGCAATCTCATAACAACATATAACATATATGTTGTGTGAAATTAAAAATTAAGAATAATGTTTTATCGGCTTTTTACCAAAAGGCGTATCCAAGAATTGATATTTATCAAAAGGCGTACCATGGTTTCATTTTTACCAAAGGGAGCACTTATTTTAATGAACTTCCTCTTATACTCCTTCCGCTAACTACTGCCCAAGGTTATGAGAACCGGACCGGACATTGAACCGGTCAGAGCAATGGTTCAGAGGTTCAGAGGTTCAACCGGTTTAACCGGGGGTCTAACCAGGATATAACCGGTATATAATAAAGTATGTATTTATATAAATATATGAAACTAACAACTTATCCAACTATTTTCTTCAAGATTAGATCAACTAGGTCGAGCATATGATATGTTTTTGTCAGCAACTTAGTACAGTATTATCGAAAAAAAGATTAGTTTCAAAGACAAATTCAAGTTTAAACCCATTCGATTCAAGAAATCTGGATACGAATTGAAGAATCTAATTAGAAGTCAAAAGTATATCACGATAGTATTTGTTCACCAATAAACATTTAAACAGGGGACACTAGTAAAACACATACAAAATTACACTTCCAAATATGTCACATATTGCTGCATTCATATGCCAATACGACGACACAACGAGATGGAGACGGGGCGAGGCAAGCGGTGGCGAGGCGAGGCTAGCGGAGGCAGGGCGGCGTGGCGATGCTCGTAGAGGCAGCGCGATGCGACGAGAGGCTAGCGGCGGTGACTCTCTTGCAAGCAAACAACATGTTTGTTCGTTTGGGACTTTGGGTGAAAGCAAACTAGGTTTTTGACATTTTATTTTTCAATTTTCATTTTTCAGTAAGAAATCAAAACTACAAAAGAGAAAAAATCAAAAAAATAAAAAATAAAACAAACCAATCCGGTTTGACCGGTTTTTCCGCTTCACCGGTTCCCGCCCGGTTCAGAACGGTTCACATCTGGTTCTTGAGTAGCCAATTTTCAGAGTCAACTCGGACCGGAAATCTGGCCGGTTCCCGGTTCAACCGGTCCGTCCGCCCGGTCCGGTTCTCAGAACGCTGCTACTGCCTTTCTCTTTCTTTCTCTCAGTAATGAATTCCAAGACATCTGAACATGTTTTTTCAGACTTTTTATTTTAAAATAATATATTACGGAATCGGCTAAAAAATATAAGGTAAAAATCGAAAAAATATTTCAGTTAAAAAAATACATCATCCAACATGATTTCAAAAATATAAAGATGTGATTTTTTTATATTTGATTAATATAATTTAATATATTAAATAATATTTAATAAATATATTAATATATAAAAAAAGGCCTGTAGGCCTGAAATCAAAAGACTTCAGGCCCAATGTGAGCCTGAAAATTTTTATTTCAGGCTCAGCGTGGGCCTGAAATCGCGTGGGCCTAAAATTTTTGATTTCAGGCCCACGTTGGGCCTGGAATTAGATGATTCAAGCCCGACGTCTACTAAATTTTTTTTCTATTTTAAAAATATATTAATATATAAAAAAACCTATCAAAATACGTAATTTCATATTAAAAATCAGGGTCTGAAGTCACGCTAGGAGGGCCTGAACACATCTGTGTTCAGGCCCTGCTTGGGCTTGAACATAATCTTGGATAAATGTAAGTAAATTAAATAAAAATATCAATAGTTCTAGTTAGAGTTGAGCTAGGAGATGGTATTTTTGGTGTCCAAACTTCTAATGATTATAAATTATGTTGCAATAGGAGATTTTTAGGTCTATCAGTGAGTTTTCACCAAAACCCACTGATGGACTTAGGATATTTGGATTTCTCAAAATCCAATATCAATAGTTAGAGTTGAGCTAGGAGATGATATTTTTGGTGTCCAAACTTCTAATGATTATGAATTATGTTGCAATACGAGTTTTCTAGGATGAATCAGTGGGTTTCGGTGAAAACTCACCGATAGACCTAGGATACTTGGATTTCTCCAAACTTGATATCTCTATTTAGAATTTACTTAGGAGATGTTATTTTTGATGTGCAAACTTAGTACCAATAATTTTCAATTATGTTCTCTAACCGTATCAGTTGCCACACAAAGATGTGTAAATATGACTGCATCTTAGGCACAGTTAAAAGAAACATCTCTTTCAGCATTGTTTCAAAAATATAAAGAAATAATTTTTATATTTGGTTATTCTAAATTAATATAATAAATAATATTTAATAAATATATTAATATATAAAAAACCTATTAAAACACTTGATTTCAGATTCAAACGCAAGACCTGAAGTAAATAACTTCAGACCCTATAAATAATTAATTTAATAAATAATGAAATAAAAAAAATACTTTTAAAATAAATGAATTTTCAGTGCCCTTGAGCCAAAAGTCATCTGACTTCAAGCCCTCCTACCATGATTTCGGGTTCTGCGTTTGAATATGAAATTACGTGTTTTGATAGATTTTTTATATATTAATATATTTATTAAATATATTAATAAATAAAAAACCTATCAAAATACGTAATTTCATATTCAAACGCAGTGCCCGAAATCACGGTAGGAGAGCCTGAAGTCATCATCAGATGACTTCAGGCCCAAGGGCACTGAAAATTCATTTATTTTAAAAATATTTTTTTATATTTAATCATTATTTATTAAATTAATTATTTATAGGGTCTCAAGTTATTTGACTTCAGGACCTCGTAGAATGACTTCAGGCCCTGCGTTTGAATCACAAATCACGTGTTTTAATAGGTTTTTTATATATTAATATATTTATTAAATATTATTTATTATATTAATTTAGATTAATCAAATATAAAAAATTATCTCTTTATATTTTTGAAATGATGTTGAACGAGATGTTTCTTTTAACTGTGCCAAGATGCAGTCATATTTACACATCTTTGTGTGCCAATTGATACGGTTAGAGAACATAACTGAAAATTATTGGTACTAAGTTTGCACATCAGAAATAACATCTCCTAAGTAAATTCTAAATAGAGATATCAAGTATGGAGAAATCCAAGTATCCTAGGTTCATCGGTGAGTATTCACCGAAACCCACTGATTCATCCTAGAAAACTCCTATTGCAACATAATTTATAATCATTAGAAGTTTGGACACCAAAAATACCATCTCCTAACTCAACTCTAACTATTGATATTGGATTTTGAGAAATCCAAATATCCTAGGTCCATTAGTGGGTATTGGTGAAAACCCACTGATAGACCTAAAAATCTCCTATTGCAATATAATTTATAATCATTAAAAATTTGAACACCAAAAAATACCATCTCCTAGCTCAACTCTAACTATTGATAATGGATTTTGAGAAATCCAAATATCCTAGCTCCATCAGTGGGTTTTGGTGAAAACTCACTAATAGACCTAAAAATCTCCTATTACAACATAATTTATAATCATTAGAAGTTTGGACACCAAAAATACCATCTCCTAGCTCAACTCTAACTATTGATATTAGATTTTGAGAAATCCAAATATCTTAGGTCCATCAGTGGGTTTTGGTGAAAACTCACTGATAGACCTAAAAATCTCTTAATTATTGCAACATAATTTATAATCATTAGAAATTTGGACACCAAAAATACCATCTCCTAGCTCAACTCTAACTAGAACTATTGATATTTTTATTTAATTAACTAGCTCAATTCTAGCGTGACTTCAGATCCTGCATTTTAATCTGAAATTACGTGTTTTGATAGATTTTTTTATATATGAATATATTTTTAAAACAGAAAAAAATTTCAGTTCACATCGGGCTTGAATCATCTAATTTCAGGCTCAACGTGGGCCTGAAATCAAAAATTTCAGGCCCACAGGCCTTTTTTATATATTAATATATTTATTAAATACTATTTAATATAGTAATTTATATTAATCAAATATAAAAAATCATCTCTTTATTTTTTGAAATCACGTTGGATGATATATTTTTTTAACTGAAATATTTTTTCGATTTTTACCTTACGTTTTTTAGCTGATTCCATAATCATAATATATTATTTTAAAATAAAAAGTCTGAAAAAAATGTTCAGATGTCTCGGAATTCGTTACTGAGAGAAAGAAAGAGAAAGACAGTAGTTATCGGGAGGGGAATAAGAGGAAGTTCACTAAAATGAGTGCGTCCTTTGGTACGCCTTTTGATAAATACCAATTCTTGAGTACGCCCTATGGTAAAAAGCCGATGTTTTATTTTTCTGGTGTATGAGAACTCTAGACAAACTCTAAAGCTCTAGAGATGACAAAATTGGTAATACATGAGGAGAAAGTATAAGTTGATCAAACCAAAATGATTCGACATAGAAACGGTGGAACCGCCACCTTAGCGGACCCCTGGCCCAGGCCCCATAGGAATCCAGAGGGAGGCAAACCACGATTATCATTGGTGTGGAGAGACGTTTGAGGTCGAGCGGATTAAAGCCAGCAGACAAGGGTGTTATCCCCGTGCGCAACTAGCGACGCTTGAACCTGTGACCCTAAAGCAAATGGCCAAACGCCTTACCATCCGATCCAGCCCGTGGGGGCAAATGATGCGGAGATGAGGGGATGACAAGCAAGTGATGCGGTGAAGTTGATCGACGAAGGAGGGATGGGACGGGTGATCGAGGGAGTTTAGGTAGATTTCGAAATAACAAGGAGAATTCAAAAGGGTGCGTCCCTTCTAGTTAACTCCCCACAAGGTGTACCCTAGGATTTTTAGGTATTTGACAATATAATGGACATATCTATATCAATTCTGGAGATCAGGAAGGGTGCTCAGTGCTTCATGAGGAAGGGCGAAGAGTGATTCGACTTGGAAATAGGTTGGGCGATGTGGATTGTGAGCAGTCCTGTATTGGAGCAATGGTACACAACGTGAATTTATAACGTCAAATTCAACGTGAATGACGTAATGTTTTTCGTATACACGTCCGATTACCATCCGACCACTGTCCCAAACCAAACTGTACCCTAAAGGGCACGATGAATCCGTTGGGGATCGTTACAATTGGAGTACCACGTCATTCACGTTGAGTTTCGTATTTCAAATTCACACTGTGTATCATTTTTCTACTTATATATACCTAAAACTTAGACGCGTGCTTTAGCAAAATACCACAATTAAAATAAAGCAATAACATTGATTTCTTTCACACAATTTAAGTGTCATTAGTAAATAAGGGATATTTGTCATGAGTTTTGCTATGTTAAGGAATTTACCACGCAAATTCCGTGCAAACCTTAACTATTTTTTTAGTTTGAAATTTTTTTTATACTTAATACTATAACCCAAATGGAAAGGCTAAATCTTATGGTAATCGCAAGCAAAAAATAAAGAAAAAATAAAGAAAAAAATCAAATATACTAGATGTGCACGAGTTTACATGATAAGGTCCTTAGCATAAAATTTCTGTCTTTGTCATTCCAATACTAATAACATTTCTATTTGAGTAAATGCCAATTTAGATTTTTAAGATTCATGGTGAGAAAATAAAATGAAAACTATAGTTTGCCTTTGTGATTAAATTCATTTTACTTTTATGTATTTAATGATTTAATTTAACAAAGAAAGGAAAATTTTACTTTTCGTTCTTCTTCTAATCTAACTACCAACAAAATATATATACTTAATTTCTCAACCACAAGAAATCAAAAGTCACTCTCGATCAGGGTAGTAGTTCGAGTCCGAAAAGTGCTCCCTTATGCTCTGGACGGTTGATGAGTTCCGGATTCACACGGGAAGCGATTTGATAGAACACTTGCCATGTCAGTAAACTATCGGAGCCGGACTGATGTCGGTGTCCCACTGCTCGCTCAACTTGGACGGCGGAGGCCATCCGCTCCAACCCGCCATAAAGCCCGCGACAATGCTTACTCAGGTGCTTCACATCGAACACCCTCTCGCCGAAGAAGAAGCGAACAAGGCCCAAGAACTGATGGAGAGTTTGAGGTAACTTACTGCCGCCGGTGAGAATCTTCACCAGGAAGGCGAAGTCGTAAGCGCCTTGGAAGGTAACCCAGGATACAACCGAAAAGTGGCCCGAGGAAAGCAAACCGGAGGCCGCGAGGTGCGCGGCGAAGCGAGGAGAGTCTATGCCCCATGCTTTATTCTTTTGGAAGTCGATGCCGTTGGCCTGGAGTAGCTCGACAGAGGAAGGGGCGTAACGGTCGCGATCGATGTCGAAGTCGCGGAAATTGAACTCCCACACGTAGCGCACAAAAGTGCCGTCATTGTAGAGGGAGCAGGGGAGGTTACCGGCAGCATCGGAGAGGGTGAGGCCGACCTGGACGATGCGGAGGGCATCGACGTTGGCGCGGATCAAGTCGTAACGCTGAGGGACGGTGAGTGTGCAATCGGGATTCTTGGAGGTGACAACGACACCAGGATACTCAGTGTCCAACGCGACGAAGGGGTGGAAGGGGAGGGCGGAGCGGATGAGGGCGAACTCCTGGTCGAGGTTGTGAGCCCACACGGAGCGAACCTCGACTCTGCTTGCAGAGGAAGAGGAGGAGATCAGCATGCTGCCGCCGTTCACATCTGCAACCACCATGATTCGAAATATGATAGTGAAGGGAGAAGAGATGTCGGGGTTTAAATAGAGGAGGAGATCGATGGATGGATGGAAGAGAGAAATTCGTCAGAAAGCAAACAGAATTAAACAGAATTAGTTGGTGGCGAATTAGTAGTAGAAGCGATATATGAAATTTATTGATGCCGCCAAATCCAACTACAATTAAAATCACTGCGCCGCCCTAATCCAAATCCGTCAGATAAATAATATTCAATTAATTAATATAGAAGGTTTTCGGAATAAATAAAAATCTCTTCGCTGTCTTTTTTATTCTCTTTAATTACATTTCGACTCTAATCGATTATTAAAATTAAAATATATTGATTCTATTTATACACTATATACTTATGTAATATATATGATATGATGTGGCCTAGGGGTATGTATGAATTTGATCTCCTGCAGATCGATCTCTGCGGACCGCATGCGCGACAACGCCTGATCGATCACGGTGATCGATCAGGCATGTGTGACCGATCAGGCAAGGCCTAATCGGCCACCGGGGGCTCAGGAGCGTCCCGACGGGTTCATCGTACCCTCTAGGGTTCATCGCATCCCCCCGGGTTATAGTTTTGTTCAGGGGCGGCAGCCTTCGACCGCCGCTGGTGTCCGATCGATGATCGGAGGACTCGCCGACCATTGCCGGCGAGTTGGGACACGGGAGCGCAGCGCCTCGTCCGTGACCGATCAGGGAACTCCCTGATCGGTCTGGCGCCGTGGTCCGCACGCGGTCCGCACCGCGCAGTCCACAAGAGATCATTCCTCGGGTATGTAATAGAGATAAATTAAGTATCGTGGTTCCTCTATGTATGTTGACGTTAAATTTAATAGAAAAATTTGAGCTTGACACCGCTTGCTCTGCGACCGACAGGTAGACAAACAAGATCTCCCCTTACACCGGTTTGTAGAGGATAAGGAGAGCAGTGAGACAAGTCTTCAACTCCGCAAAGGCCTTCAAACAATGTTCGTACCACTCGAACTTGACTGCCTTCCTTAGAATCTTGAAGAATGATAGGGTCTTGTCTGCGGATTTGGAGATGAATCTGGACAGCGCCGTGATTCTTCCATTCAGCCGCTGTACCTTCTTGAAGTTGCGTGGGGTGGCATATCTAGAGTAACTTTCACTTTTTCTGAATTGGCCTCAATCCCCCTCTCTGTCACCATGTAGCCCAGGAACCAGCTGCTCTTTACCCCGAACAAACACTTAGCGGGGTTCAATTTCAACCTATTGGCCCTTAAGGTGGCGAATTTTTCTTCAAGTCGGCTATCATGTCGCTTCCCTTGTCAGTCTTGACTAGGATACCGTCCACGTACACTTCGATGTTTCTACCGATCTGGTGTCTGAAGATTTTGTCCATCATTCGTTGGCACGTGGCTCCGGCGTTGCGCAAACCGTAAGGCATGACGTTATAACAATACGTGTGTCGGCCGTCACAAAACTGACTTTCTCCTGGTCCTCCGGAGAGTGCGGGACTTGGTGGTAGCCTTGGTATGCGTCCAACATTGAAATAAACTCACAACCGGCTGTAGAGTCCACCAACCAATTTATCCAAGGTAGGGGATAATAATATTTAGGGCAGGCTTTATTTAGGTCACGAAAGTCGATGCAGATCCGTCATTTACCTCTCGACTTAGGGACGAGGACTACATTAGCTAATTCGGCTGGGAATTGGACTTCCCTGATGTACCAGGCTTTTAGCAACCTCTGCACCTCGTCTCGGATAGTCTTATCTTGCTCTGGTGAAACATGTCCCCGTTTCTGCTTCACAGACCAGGCTCCCGGTGTGACATGCAGATGGTGCGCGCATGGCTAACGCCAGTGGAACCCCCTTGATCTCTTTGGCGGCCCAGGCGAAGACATTCTTGTGGCTCCACAGGCAATCTACGAGACGACTTCTTAGCTCCGGCACAAGGTTGAGGATGATCCACGTAACTCCTCCTTTATGTCGAGGCTGAATCTACACTTCCTCGCTCTTGACCTCTCTCCGTTCTTTCTTGGGCCCTTCATCCTCTCACGGGTCGGCTAGATCCACGTGCAGGGCTTCGTGGAATTCCGGTAAAGTCCTGTAAGCGGGATCTAAGTTGATCGCGAGGCTCCCCCTTGGATTCAAGGCCCCTCCTGGAGAATCAAAGGGTTCCCCTAGTGGGTGCCCGAGCGTTTCTTCGATGGTGGTAGCTCTTTGGCGACCAAGCTTCTCCTTTGTCAGGGTCATGAGTTCTCCTGCTGCCTCTGCCATCAGTGCTCATTCGAGTGCTTTATTGGTTTCCCATAGACGGTGCCAAACTTGTTCTGGAAGAAATCGACGTCGATGGCGAGTCACCGAGGTTCAGCCCACGCGGATGCTGACGGGAAGAGAGGAACTCTGCGCCCTGCGAGATCAACACGAGCGTTAGGGGAATACGCCGGAGGTTGTCCGGCGGAGCCCACTCTGACGCTCAAGTCAGTGCCTCGATGGATTATAATAGAAAGCAGAAAAATGTGTAAGTAGTAGAGAGTGCGTAACCCCTTTACCGGAGGGATTGGTGTACCTTTTATACCTGCGGCGGCCATCCACGAGCACCCACGATCCTCGCCACGTCCCCGTGGTTACCGGTTCATGGTTCAACCTGGTAACGGTCGCTGCGATTCCTTCATCTGAGCCGTTGTGATGATTAAGGCTTTTATAACCGATAATCATGGGTAGTGATTACTCTACCATAATTGAAGAGGATGACTCGCCGATCTGCAAAAAATGGACCTCTGCTTACGTGTTCCTTGGGCCCCACCACCACGAGATGATCCCGAGATTCTTTGGTCCGGGGGTCTCGGGCACTCGTCTCTCTGAGGTAATCTCGGGAACCTACCCCTAAGGTGAACTCGGGGGTGTGTCTTCCTGGAGCTAGCCCCGGGGATGTGACTACTTGAGTCGGCTCCCGGGTCCCTTTCCCGAGAGGATCTCGAACGTCGCAACAAGGGAGTCATTCCGGTTTAATGGATTTTACCATAGCTTTTTCAGCTCTGTGTCCGCCACGGGATAGGCAACCCCATAAATTATTATGGATTAATTTTTCAAATATATATTTTAATATGTGATTAAATTATTACGGATTAACACCTTTAATGATTAAGGTTATTATATTTCTTTAAACGTTGATTTCAGTTGACTAATTAAGTGCACGACCCAAATTAATTTGTTTTGCTATTTCCACTTTTATTATAACCAATGAAGCTTGGCCAACACGTTACAAAATATGAAGAAAAAAATTATATTGACCACTCTCAAGACAGGGCAGATCCTCTGCCCCATAAACCCCATCTCGTCTGTCTCACTCTCGACGATGATCAACGAGTCCTTCGATCACCGATCGAACACCACCAGCGACCTTTGGCCGCATCCTGAACATAATTACACCCTGGGGGTTACGGTGAATCCGTCGGGATCGCCGCAATTGCGATCTCGTCGGATTCACAGTCAAATTTGACGAGATTGCACTTGCGGCGATTCCGATTGGTTTACTATTCTTCTAGAATATCATTTGATTCGGTACGAAATCAAAATCTATCGGTGGTGTCGATCGACAATCGGACGATTCGTCCGCCGTCGCCGGAGAGTGGAACAGGCGGATAAGGGATTTATGGGACGAGTATCCCGTCTGGTCTTAAGAATTAACAAAATAAATGATAAAAGAAATTTAAAAATAAGTACAACTAAAAAAAATAGCCATAAACTTTTGTTCATCTCTAACTATTTTTCAACTACAAGAAATTAGCAAAAGCGTCTCCATCATTGCAGGAGTTCGAGTCCAAAAATTGCCCCCAATATGTTCTGGACGGTTGATGAGTTCCGGATTCACCCGGGAAGCGATTTGATAGAACACTTGCCATGTCAGTAAACTATCGGAGCCGGACTGATGTCGGTGTCCCACTGCTCGCTCAACTTGGACGGCGGAGGCCATCCGCTCCAACCCGCCATAAAGCCCGCGACAATGCTTACTCAGGTGCTTCACATCGAACACCCTCTCGCCGAAGAAGAAGCGAACAAGGCCCAAGAACTGATGGAGAGTTTGAGGTAACTTACTGCCGCCGGTGAGCATCTTCACCAGGAAGGCGAAGTCGTAAGCGCCTTGAAAGGTAACCCAGGATACAACCGAAAAGTGGCCCGAGGAAAGCAAACCGGAGGCCGCGAGGTGCGCGGCGAAGCGAGGAGAGTCTATGCCCCATGCTTTATTCTTTTGGAAGTCGATGCCATTTGCCTGGAGTAGCTCGACAGAGGAAGGGGCGTAACGGTCGCGATCGATGTCGAAGTCGCGGAAATTGAACTCCCACACGTAGCGCACAAAAGTGCCGTCATTGTAGAGGGTGCAGGGGAGGTTACCGGCAGCATCGGAGAGGGTGAGGCCGACCTGGACGATGCGGATGGCATTTGATGAGTTCCGGATTCACCCGGGAAGCGATTTGATAGAACACTTGCCATGTCAGTAAACTATCGGAGCCGGACTGATGTCGGTGTCCCACTGCTCGCTCAACTTGGACGGCGGAGGCCATCCGCTCCAACCCGCCATAAAGCCCGCGACAATGCTTACTCAGGTGCTTCACATCGAACACCCTCTCGCCGAAGAAGAAGCGAACAAGGCCCAAGAACTGATGGAGAGTTTGAGGTAACTTACTGCCGCCGGTGAGCATCTTCACCAGGAAGGCGAAGTCGTAAGCGCCTTGGAAGGTAACCCAGGATACAACCGAAAAGTGGCCCGAGGAAAGCAAACCGGAGGCCGCGAGGTGCGCGGCGAAGCGAGGAGAGTCTATGCCCCATGCTTTATTCTTTTGGAAGTCGATGCCGTTGGCCTGGAGTAGCTCGACAGAGGAAGGGGCGTAACGGTCGCGATCGATGTCGAAGTCGCGGAAATTGAACTCCCACACGTAGCGCACAAAAGTGCCGTCATTGTAGAGGGTGCAGGGGAGGTTACCGGCAGCATCGGAGAGGGTGAGGCCGACCTGGACGATGCGGAGGGCATCGACGTTGGCGCGGATCAAGTCGTAACGCTGAGGGACGGTGAGTGTGCAATAGGGATTCTTGGAGGTGACAACGGCACCAGGATACTCAGTGTCCAACGCGACGAAGGGGTGGAAGGGGAGGGCGGAGCGGATGAGGGCGAACTCCTGGTCGAGGTTGTGAGCCCACACGGAGCGAACCTCGACTCTGCTTGCAGAGGAAGAGGAGGAGATCAGCATGTGCCGCCGTTCACACGAATATTCGAAATATGGAAGTGAGAGGGAGAAGAGATCGCGTTGGGATTTAAATAGAGGAGTTGTCCAAGATGAGGAGGAAACGGAGAGGGAAATTCGTCAGAAACAAAAGAATTTAAACAGAATTAGTTGGTGGCGAATTAGTAGTAGACACCGACACGCAAGTAATAATAAATTTAGGTTGTGCGCAATCGACTCGATATTCAGTAGAGGATTAAATTAAAATCACTGCGCCGCCCTAATCCAAATCCGTCAGATAAATAATTTTCAATTAATTAATATACAAGGTTTTCGAATAAATAAAAATCTCTTCGCTGTCTTTTTAATTCTCTTTAATTACATTTCGACTCTAATCGATTATTAAAATTAAATTATATTGATTCTATTTATACACTATATACTTATATAATATATATGCTATGATGTGGCCTAGGGGTATGTATGAATTTGATCTCCTGAGATCGATCTCTGCGGACCGCGATGTGCGACAATCGCCTGATCGTCACGGTGATCGATCAGGCATGTGTGACCGATCAGGCAAGGCCTAATCGGCACCGGGGCTCGGGAGCGTCCCGACGGGTTCACGTACCCTCTAGGGTTCATCGCACCCCCCGGGTTATAGTTTTGTTCAGGGGCGGCAGCCTTCGACCGCCGCTGGTGTCCGATCGATGATCGGAGGACTCGCCGCCATCTGCGGCGAGTTGGGACACGGGAGCGCAGCGCCTCGTCCGTGACCGATCAAGGGAACTCCCTGATCGTCTGGCGCCGTGGTCCGCACGCGGTCCGCACCGCGCGGTCCACAAGAGATCATTCCTCGGGTATGTAATAGAGATAAATTAAGTATCGTGGTTCCTCTATGTATGTTGAACGTTAAATTTAATAGAAAAATTTGAGCTTGACACCGCTTGCTCTCGGACCGACAGGTAGACAAACAAGATCTCCCTTACACCGGTTTGTAGAGGATGAAGGAGAGCAGTGAGACAAGTCTTCAACTCCGCAAAGGCCTTCAAACAATGTTCGTACCACTCGAACTTGACTGTCCTTCCTTAGAATCTTGAAGAATGACTAGGGTCTTGTCTGCGGATTTGGAGTGAATCTGACCGTGTCTCCATTCAGCCGTGTACCTCCTTGAAGTTGCGTGGGGCTGGCATATCTAGAGTAACTTTCACTTTTTCTGAATTGGCCTCAATCCCCCTCTTGTCACCATGTAGCCCAGGAACCAGCTGCTCTTTACCCCGAACAAACAACCTTAGCGGGGTTCAATTTCAACCTATTGGCCCTTAAGGGGCGAATTTTTCTTCAAGTCGGCTATCATGTCGCTTCCCTTGTCAGTCTTGACTAGGATATCCGTCCACGTATACTTCGATGTTTCTCCCGATCTGGTGTCTGAAGATTTGTCCATCATTCGTTGGCACGTGGCTCCGGCGTTGCGCAAACCGTAAGGCATGACGTTATAACAATACGTGTCGTCGGCCGTCACAAAACTGACTTTCTCCTGGTCCTCCGGAGCGCGCGGGACTTGGTGGTAGCCTTGGTATGCGTCCAACATTGAAATAAACTCACAACCGGCTTGAGAGTCCACCAACTATTTATCCAAGGAGGGATAACAATATTTAGGGCAGGCTTTATTTAGGTCACGAAAGTCGATGCAGATCCGTCATTTACCTCTCGACTTAGGGACGAGGACTACATTAGCTAATTCGGTGGGAATTGGACTTCCCTGATGTACCAGGCTTTTAGCAACCTCTGCACCTCGTCTTGGATAGTTTATCTTGCTCTGGTGAAACATGTCCCCGTTTCTGCTTCACAGACCAGGCTCCCGGTGTGACATGCAGATGGTGCGCGCATGGCTAACGCCAGTGGAACCCCCTTGATCTCTTTGGCGGCCCAGGCGAAGACATCTCTTGTGGTCTCCGCAGGCAATCTACGAGACGACTTCTTAGCTCCGAGCACAAGGTTGAGGATGATCCACGTAACTCCTCCTTCTATGTCGAGGTGAATCTACACTTCCTCGCTCTCGACCTCTCTCCGTTCTTTCTTGGGCCCTTCATCCTCTCCGGGTCGGCTAGATCCATGTGCAGGGCTTCGTGGAATTCCGGTAAAGTCCTGTAAGCGGGATCTAAGTTGATCACGAGGCTCCCCCTTGGATTCAAGGCCCCTCCTGGAGAATCAAAGGGTTCCCCTAGTGGGTGCCCGAGCGTTTCTTCGATGGTGGTAGCTCTTTGGCGACCAAGCTTCTCCTTTGTCAGGTCTGGGTTCTCCTGCTGCCTCTGCCATCAGTGCTCATTCGGTGCTTTATTGGTTTCCCATAGACGGTCCAAACTTGTTCTGGAAGAAATCGACGTCGATGGCAGTCACCGAGGTTCAGCCCACGCAAGCATGCTGACGGGAGAGAGAGGAACTCTGCGCCCTGCGAGATCAACACGAGCGTTAGGGGAATACGCGGGAGGTTGCCGGCGGAGCCCACTCTACGCTCAAGTCAGTGCCTCGATGGATTATGAATAGAAGCAGAAAAATGTGTAAGTAGTAGAGAGTGCGTAACCCCTTTACCGGAGGATTGGTGTACCTTTTATACCTGCGGCGGCCATCCACGAGCACCCACGATCCTCGCACGTCCCCGTGGTTACCGGTTCATGGTTCAACCTGGTAACGGTCGTTGCGATTCCTTCATCTGAGCCGTTGTGATGATTAAGGCTTTATGAACCGTAATCATGGGTAGTGATTACTCTACCATAATTGAAGAGGATGACTCGCCGATCTGCAGAAAATGGACCTCTGCTTACGTGTTCCTTGGGCCCCCACCCCGAGAGATCCCGAGATTCTTTGGTCGGGGGTCTCGGGCACTCGTCTCTCGAGGTAATCTCGGGAACCTACCCCTAGGTGAACTCGGGGGTGTGTCTTCCTGGAGCTAGCCCCGGGATTGTGACTACTTGAGTCGGCTCCCGGGTCCCTTTCCCGAGATGGATCTCGAATCGTCGCAACAAGGGAGTCATTCCGCTTAGGTGGATTTTACCATCAGCTTTTTCAGCGCTGTGTCCGCCACGGAGTCTGCAACACCCATAAATTATTATGGATTAATTTTTCAAATATATAGTTTTAATATGTGATTAAATTATTACGGATTAACCTTTAATGATTAAGTTATTATATTTCTTTAAACTTGATTTCAGTTGACTAATTAAGTGCACGACCCAAATTAATTTGTTTTGCTATTTCCACTTTTATTATAACCAATGAAGCTTGGCCAACACGTTACAAAATATGAAGAAAAAAATTATATTGACTCACTCTTAGAGGGCAGATCTCTGCCCCATAAAACCCTCCATCTCATCTGTCCCACTCCAGACGATGATCAACGAGTCCTTTCGATCACCGATCGAGACATCCACAGCGGCCTTTGGCCGTCGACCTGAACAAAATTAACACCTGGGAGGTTACGGTCAATCCGTCGGGATCGCCGCAATTGCGATCTCGTCGGATTCACCGTCGAATCTGACGAGTTGCAACTTGCGGCGATTCCGATCTGGTTTACTTCTTACTAGAATATCATTTGATTCGGTACGACAATCAAAATCATCGGTGGTGTCCGATCGACAATCGGACGATTCGTCCGTCCGTCGCCGGAGAGTGGAACAGGCGGGATAAGGGATTTTATGGACACAGAGATCCCGTCTGGTCTTAAGAATTAACAAAATAAATGAT